>NIVC01002466.1:24117-145580 GCA_002269645.1 Macrostomum lignano | reverse complement strand
GTCCCGGCTTCAATTTGAACATCCGTCAGTGGGAGAAGCTCAAGGAGTTGAAGCGATCGCTTGTCAAGGCGGCCTTGGACAAACAGCCAAAGGTTGTCAAACTCGGCTTCGATAAGTTCATCGAAGTGAAAAACGGCATTATCTGGTTAAAGCGATTGCCGGAGGACTGCTGCGACGAGTTTCTTAAGCGGAACACCGTGCTGCTGACACCGCCGCTGTGGCGAAAGCTGTGGCAGTACGCGGATTGGATCGACGAGCAGCTATCGGCTCCACGTGAGATTTCCGATGTATACGAGCTGGAGTCGGGATCTTCCTCCAACAGCATCGAAATGAAGACGGTGCTGGCGAAAACGCGGAAGAGACCAAGCCGGTAGTGAAGGCGGAGGACGATGCTCCTGCTGCTGCTGGCGATGTGGCTGGCATGCCATCCAATCTGCAAATCGACACAGCGTTTGCCACTTCAACGCCTCTGCAACTGACCAAGCCAGCAGCTGGAGCGATTCCTCGGCAGGACACTGATCTGCAAGAGGACCCAGTCTGGTACCAGTTCCGAGCTCAAGCAGCCGCCGCTGAGAACGCCAGGAAACGCAAGCAGCCGCCGTTCGCTCTGCGCAGATTGGACGCCATGAAGCTGCCCAGGCCGTGCTTCGACTGATTGCAGACCCTCTGACATTGAGACAAACTCTGTGCTACGAGCTTTTTATCCAGACCTGCTTTCCATCTCTTTGTTTGAAAATAAAAAATATATGCTTGCTTTCACATGCGCTATACATTTTCAATGTCTTAAGAAAACCTAAAAATGTTTCTTTGTTTCTGAAAATGGAAAAAATTTATTTCAATCCAAATCAGCCTGCGAGCTATTGCAGTTCTTCAAAACTGCAACATGAACTGCGAAAAAGAGGCGAGCATATTGGAGTCAAGAGCATTGAGCAGTGGCTAAGTCAGCAGCCAGTACACACTCTGCATAAGCCAGCTAGAGTACGATTTCCAAGGGCGCCAATAATAGTGAGGGCCATTGATGATCAGTGGGAGATGGATCTGGTGGAAATGATTCCGTTTGCAAAGTATAATCGCGGGCATAAATACATTCTCACCTGCATTGATGTTTTATCTAAATTTGCAATGGCCCGAGCACTGAAGTCTAAGAGCGCGGCAGAAGTGAAATCTGCGTTTGAGAGCATGCTGAAGAGCTCAAAGCGGCAGCCGCGGACTGTCCGCACAGATCAGGGAAAGGAGTTTGTCAACGCAATTTTTCGCCAGTTCTGCATAGACCGGGGGATTCTGGCGTTTCCAACTAGCAGTGAGCACAAAGCAGCCATAATTGAAAGATGGAATCGAACTTTAAAAAGCAAGATGTGGCGTTACTTTACTCACAACAGCACTCTACAATGGCTTGATGTGCTGCCTAAACTGGTCAAGTCCTATAACAATACTTTCCACAGAAGCATCAAGACTACACCAATGAATGTCAGCAAAGCAAACGAGACTGAAGTGTGGATGAACCTTTATGATGGGAAAGCGATTGAGACAGTTGAGAAACTGAGAAAACCGAAGTTCTGTGAAAACCAATCAGTGCGGATTTCCAATGCACCCAGACTCTTCAGGAAGGGATACAAGGCGAACTGGAGCGAGGAGGTGTACACCATAGTGTTTAGGGCACCAAAGCATTATCCCTACATGTACAGGATTCGAGACATGAAGGGGGAAGACATTAGAGGCCTCTTCACGAGCATGAGCTGCAAGCTGTTCCGGACTCGCAGCGGCTGTATGTAATCGAGAAGGTTCTGAAGACTGAGAAGCGGAAGGGAAAGATCCGATATCTCGTCAAGTGGGCCGGCTACAAGTCCACTGACTGGGTGGATGAGAAGGACTTAAGAAAAGTGTAAGATACCAACATTGTGCAGCCATTCCCAACTATGAGAAGCATCATCATTTGTAGCGAAAATGCTGAAGGTACTGGAGGAGCCTGTATCTCTGATTGTTATGTGCCTGTATGACTCACTGATTGAGGTCACCAAGCACAGGGAGATTCTGCTAGATTTTCCATCCTAGGAGTACGCTGGCGCAACGCTAATATGGATGCTTTTCAACTGCTTAAACTGGCTAAAAGCTTTTTGCCACAAAATAACTGTTTAATTATTGTCTTGAATTCAATAAATAAAACATCTTATGCTTTAAACATTATTCAGCGAGCAACTCTCAAAAGAAATTTATCTCGATGTAGGTTTATTTTCTTTCTGCTTCAGTACAGCTCATCCTTCGGTCACTGGGTGGTTTGTTATGCTGATAAGGAGAATTCCATAGAACTCTTTAACTCTCTGGGCTGGGACTCCAGCACTTTAGAGATCATTCACAGAGCACTGAAATCCTTTTGGTATTCTCCATTCTACTTACGTAGCAATGTGAATCGAATTCAGAGCTGCAACTCTGCTAAATGCGGTTTGTTCTGTCTCTTGTTTGCCTATCAAAAGTTTCGTTTCAAGCGCTCGTTTGAGTGGGTTCTGCGGCACCTCCATGCAAATCAGCAGAGCCACTTGAATGAAAGAATTCTGCAAAGGTTTGAAAGTTGCTTAAGAAAAAGAAATTTAATTAGATTTTAAAAATCAAGAATTTAGCTCAACAGGCAATGGAAACACGTGAGCGGATAAACTGTTATGATGTGCGCCTGCGACAGGGAAGCTGCATGATTGTCAGCGGGCCTACAAATGCAGGAAAGACAACCTTCGTGAAACATCTGATACAATACAAGGATGTCATGTTTGATGTGAAGCCTGGGAGAGTTCTGTGGTACTACGGGATTTCACAAGCAGCACACTCTGAGCTCAGCAGTCTCGGCGTGCACCTGCAGCAGGGATTTCCCAGCAGTATCGAGACCGCACTGAGACCCAATGACCTGGTTGTATTTGATGACCTGATTGAAGAAACTTCCAATTCTGCTGCAATGCGAAATGTTTTCACTGGAATTGCCCATCATTTGCCCTGCTTTCTGGTTATGCTCACCCAAAATGTATTTTTTAAAGGGAAGGAGTTGCGAACAATGAGTCTGAATGCGATGTACTTTGTGATCATGAAGAACCCAGAGACCAGCTGCAGATTGCAGCGCTGGGCAGGCAGTGCTTTGCTGAGAAGCCCGGATTTCTGCTGTCAGTGTTCAAGCACGTGACATCGCACGGCAGGGGAGCCTACCTGCTCCTGGATTTTCACCCTTCCACCCCTGATGAGCTGCGGTCCGGGCTCGAATCCTGCCCAATCAGCGACCCCACCTGGTTTACACTTAAGAATAACAGCCGAGATTTTGCCATTTGTTCTATATTCTGCACACAAATGATAATGGAAACCTTTGACTCACATGAAAGTTTGTTTGATGTTCTCGCGTCACCGAAATATTCCATCAGCTTTAAACGTCTGTTGATCAGAGCGGGTCCAAAAGCCGTACGTGAATTTCTCATTGAGGCCTGCTACAACCTATTGCAAAACACTCTGTCGTTCTCACTCACTCAAAAGGCAGCGTTGGTGAAGCAAAAGCAAATAATCCGCAAAATTTCTACACATAGAAGAGCTGCGGATCTGCTAAATACGGGTTTTATCAAAATTCTCTACATTCTAATAAAGCTAGTGAAGAAAAAGAAGCAAAATGAATAAGTTCTCAGAAATGGTTCTGATCCCCAAGTCAGAGTACGACATGCTCACACAGAATTTGAAGCCAGTCGAGTCTGAAATGGACACTGCTGTGAGATATGCGCAGAGGAAATGCAATGATATTTTGCTTGCCGAGGATTGCCCAGACGATGTGAAAGCTGCCATGTACCATGATGCGATGAAGAGTTTGCTGGTCAAGCGCAAGCGGACTGGAAAGGATGGTGCGGTACCTGCGAGTGATGCAAAGATGCTGAAAACAGATATTGCACCAAGCAGCTGGGGGGAAAAGATCACCCAATCCGTGCCGCAGAAGTTTAAAGCGAGAGCCCGCAGTCTATGGGCCATCCTATCTGGCAATCCTTCTCTGATTCGGGTGTCCGAAAATGGCGAGGCGCAAATTTCTGGGAAGACAATACCCTCCTCAAACATCCTGGATTTGTTTCACAGTGCGGTGAGGGATTCGAAATGTGCCAGCGAGCCGGTAGGCTGGAGTGAGTTTGTCTCATTGCTTCAAGACAAAAAGCTTAACATCCCAGCTTCGGCTATAGGAAAGTCAGTAAGGCAGCTAATTTCTAAACCGGCTGTTTCTCCAGAGGCCACCCCTGCACATCATACAGTTAAGGGATTCGGGAGTGGGAGAGCCTGGCTACACCTGAGCAGGAAAAAAAAACTATTTAAGAAGGGGAACTGAGTCGGCTTCCCGACATCTTGCGTCTTGAAACCATCCGATCATGAACTATATTGACTTCCAAGGCTTCCCACGCGAGAGATCGAGCAGAGATTTCGTTGTGAAGGAGCTGGCCATTGCCCAAGTCCGGGCTGGCAGTTACCATATCACTCATCACGTGTACGCCTCTCCGTTCTCATGGGACAGAATCTCACCTGAGATGCAAGTACATTACAGAAAGCTCTCAAAGAATTTGCATCATTTCAAGTGGACAGATGGATCCCGACCGTACATGCATTTGGCTAATGACATTCTAAACATTGCTTACGGTCCCACCTGGACAAGCGGGGTGAAAAAGTCCATCTTTCTGACTGAGCTGCTTGGCAGACAGGTGTACAACCTAGAGGATCTGGGATCACCTTTGATTCAAGCATCTGATACTGGTTGTGCAGTGAAAAATGTATTACTGTACTACAACTGGCTGAAACCGAAGTTCTGTATCAACTTAAGAAGCGAGGTGTGCCCGCACCACTCAAAAGCTCGCAAAGACAGCACCACTGACAGAAAGGACTCTCTAAATGAGTACACCTGCGACAGCCCTGCGAGTGACCAATCTGGTCGGCGGCGTGGATCTGAGACTTGCTGGAGGCAGGGGTGCCCAATTGCCTCTGCGGGAACTGGCTCTCAGCATGGCTCATGTCATCTATCGTCCCGTCTGGCCCCGAGTGCTTATCAAGAGGATGCGGAATCCCAGAGTGACTCTGTTGCTCTATCCGACTGGACAACTGAGTATCTGTGGCGCCCGGAGCTACTCGGCCTCAGTCAGGGCCGCTCGTCGCTTCGTGGCTATGCTGCATCGCAGAGTGCCTGCTCAACTGCTGCCTCATCAAGCTGTGCATGTGCGGATTAAAACTATTACTGCTCATGGGAAGATTGACTTGTGCAGAGCACTTCCCCTCGCTAATCTTGTAAACACTTTACCAAGTGCTCAATATGAGCCAGAATCATTTTCTGCTTTGATCTGCAAACTAAGCTTCTGCAAATGCCTGCTTTTTCACAATGGCTCATTTGTTCTCAGTGGTGCAAAAACAATGAGCATGCTAATTTCCGACTTTTCCTTGCTTGTCCGTTTTCTGTGCTAATAATAACCATATGTTTCAACAATTAAATAAAAAGACGACAGCTGAACAAAAATATAATAATCTTGCATGCATATACCACGTATTAAGATGCGTGCATTTTAATCAATATACCTGAAAATCAGACTTCGATCGACTTTTTCTTTATTTTCAAAACTGAAATCGCAATATTAGTTTGAGTATAGAAAATTTAATCAGACCACAACCAACTCAAGAAAAAAAAGCACACCCATCACTCAGATTATGCACTGCTAAGACAAAAACGAACAAGAACTAGCAGAAATGAAAAAGGAAGCAAATATTTTTCAGATAATCATTGGATAATGGTTACAAAAAAATATGAGTAGCAAAGCTAGCAAAGATAAAAAAGGACAGTAACTCAGTTCATTCAATTGTGCAAAAATTCAAGGATAATAAAAAAGGGAAAGCCAGACCAATATGCCGCAAATTATTCCAACATGGCTTTCACAAGTTCGTATTGAAATAAATCTGGAACAACTCAACTCGAAAATGTTACGCTCAGTTAGTTGCTTAGAGACTACAAATATGTAACTAACTGAATTGGCTCTATTCGTTCCAGCATTGTCATTATCATCATCATCCATCATCACCATCATCATCATTCAGATTAATTAAACCACAGAAACAATTCATGGAGTACATAAGTAAAAGTCAATAAATTTCAACGCCAAGGTTACACAGATGTGCAAAGCATCACTCTAAGCAGTCCGCTGTCCTTTTCGGACTACCCCTGATTAACAGCTGAAAGTGGCCGAACGGAAGACTTGAGTTCGAGCCAGTCCACGCTCGCTTGTCCTCCCAGATACTGAGAGCGAGCTTACGTTGCTCAATGGTGAAAACGCGATGTTTCTCACTTCCAATTCGACGAACAGTGAGCGACAGCTTTGAAGCCCCCTTGAAAATCTTGACGTAGTCGTCGTGGGAGACTTCATTCTTCAGCACGCTTCGTTGGATGCCTTTTGCTTTTGCTTTGCATGCCGCCGAGCTTTCAGCGAGGAAAGAATAGAGCTTGGGCCTTAGCAGCACCCACTCAATCTGTTGCAGTCCACCAGCTTCATCTTTAATGCAGCCTAGCTTGGCCTTTAGCCGATTCGAGAAGAGAGGATGATTAGTGAAAAAATTGGAGGTGTCCAAGAGGCCTTCGGCATGCAGGATTGGCAGCACTTCTCTCTGCAAACTAAGGTTCTCTAAGCTCAAAAACAACGAGTCTGTATCGCCACCGCAAACTCGAACTCTTGCTCCATCACGGAATTCTAGCATGGGTTTTATTTTGTCATAGTAAAGTCGATACATGATGATCTTGGAGCGATCTAGAACACACTGCCCCATGAAGATTGGGCGATCAAGAGTTACTTCGTGCTTTTGAAGCTCAAAGATGCTGAGTGACGGCGTAATGATTGTGAATGATGCGACATTTGGTTGAGAAGAAACAGTCTTGGCTTTTTTCTTGTCAGTACACACTCTGATGTCCCGCCGCTTGCGCACGTTCTCCATTGTTTTGCCAAACAGGGAGTTATTTTTCAGTTTATAGAAATCCTTCTCGAAATCATTTTTCGCCATAGAGCGCTTCTCGCTATTCATCTTAATGTAGTCCGCGAAGACAGGTTCTTGCCTGAATTCGATCATCCTGTGGAGCCCATGCAACTTCATTCCGTGCGATAGATAGAATCGGAGAGCAGACGAGTGCAGTACATAGGAAAACTTGTTGTGGCATGTGAGCATTAATTTTTGTACTCCACGGTAGCGCGCAACGGTAGGATTCTCAGTCGTGTTCGCGTCGGGCTGCTGCTGCTGATGATGCTGAGAATGATCATTGTCATGTTGAAGCAGTACCCATAATTCTCGCATGTACTGCGGAAATTCTTCAAAATTCGGACACCTTTTCTCTGGGGCGAATGGAAGATCCTCCGTTGCCGTGTGGATTTCGGCTGGGTAGAGCAAATCCGCTTCGACAAGGTAGCCGATTGGAGCGTCATCATCCAGGGAAAGAAAGCGGCACTCGGACCAGGAGCACAGCTCCTCTTGACTGAGCCAGCGAAAGCCGCCAACAGGTAGGGGCATTGTGAGCGCATGACCATAAAGGTTATTAGCATCAACAGCCAGTAAACTCCTACCTGCTGGTTCATTATCATCATCGCTACTTTCGCTCTGGACATGATGTACATTGACAAAAGACATTCCACCCCGAATTCCTTTCTCAAACATTTTATACATCTCGAGGTCAGTTAGCAGTTCGATCTTGACTTGAGAAGACTTTAGTGCAGAAGCGAATGATAAGCCTGGAGTTGACACAAAATGCACCGGATCTAGCTTGTCTTCCTGCAAACTCAGCCTTCGAAACCCTTCAAAGATATCTGCTAGTTGCCTGATGTCCAGCTCCAAGTAGCAGAGCATGTAATCGCGCAATGTTGTAGATTCGAATTCAGTCCAGGCCTTCTGCGCATGCCGATACTCCGCCTCGGTACAGTGGCTGTTGGTGAGTCGGTTAAAAAAGCTTTCTACTTTTGGTAGTTGGCGATCATCAAGCACATTCAAATTCGAGAGATAATCATAAGGGAAAACTCCCTTACTAAACAGTACATCGCTTGAAAGATTTGGATACTTTGATCGCATCGCATTAGTGATGGGACAGTTGTCCTCCGGCAAGTTCTTAATAAGTTGAGAGAGACTGCTGTGTAGGAATTGCAGTGAGTCGATGAATTGTAGCGTGAAAAACAGGGGCTTTTTTACGCCATCTTTCTCATACTCATCAATCTGGAACTCGACCCTCATGGAGAGGTACGACTCGGCAGTTTGGGGGATGACGCTCACCCTCCAACCAGTCATGTCACCCAGCGCAGTTGAGAAAATCAAATGCAGGTCATATCCGCGAAGATTGTGGAAAACTATTGGCAAAAATCGCCGTTTCAGCCGAGCAAGCTTGTTACACGAAGCGCAGGCAGCACCCTTGTATTCACCGCTGAGGTGGTCGTGATCCCAGTGCTTGTCAGAAGATGAAATAAACACTGCATTGCATAAATAGCACTGTGGGCATCTTGAAAGCTGCGCCTGTTGTCATCTCTGTTTCTGTCAGCAATCTGATGACTAAACTCGGTATTCCAACCATAAACTTCACGAGCAAGACGTTCGAGTGAGGCCAAAAACTGTTTCACGACAGAATTCGGATTGGGTCCGCTGCAGAGGAAAACATCCTCACTCGGCCTCAGAATTTTGCTGCTCATACCCTCTCTTGGAAAACAATGTAGCCAGCAGCTACAGGTACATGCTCAGTTAACTTGGTGACAGTAACTTCTCTTTCAGACTCCACTGGTTCACGTGGGGTGTTCAGAGCTTCAAAATCTGCGTAGACAACAAATGGGGGACTGATTGTCTTTTCCCAAGCCATGAACTGCATTGTGTTGCTACTTGCATCAGGCATGCGCTCCATGATGGCTGGTTTCAGTTGAGGATTGCAGCTGTCTCGATGCTGCTCCAACTCTTCCTGGATCGAAACGGAGAAATGCACTTCTCACACCATTTGCGATTCCTCAGACCTTTTTTGCTGTTCAGGAGCCGGTCCAGGTTCGAAACTGCACACCAGTGTCCAGTCCCACAATTCTCATCACCACCACCATCATCATCAGCATCATCGGTGCTGGAGTTGCGAAGCAAGAGTAGAGGAATAACCTTGCGAGAGGCACAAATCCCAGGAAGAGGCTGGCGAATGACATAGGCCTCATCATCTTCCCAGCTAAAAACTGTGAAACAGATTTCGGAATTATTTTCCTCTATAACGTCTAAATCGGAAATTGCGACTGGTAGTGCGATGCCGCTCAGATCGATTTCATCCAACCATCTGCTGTAAGTTGTTAGTCGATGGCAAGACTTCATCACACCAGGATCTCTGATGTGCAGGTAAGCGAGACAGGCAAACAGAAAGCAATTGTTTCCATCGCTCGGTGGGTTGATTATGGCCTTCTTAACCGCCAGCTGATTGGGCAAAGTAAAATTCGCGCATCGTCCACGATAGTAGCGAATGCGATCAGTGAGGGCAGAGCACAGATCAAAATAGTTGATTTGCTCAACTATCCAACCGCTCCCATTTGAATTGTAGGCATCAATCTTGCGTTCCAGCTCAGAAAACTGCTGCAACCACCACAATTCAAAATCTCTTAGATCAGAGAGAAGCTCAAGACCGCATGCGATCCACTTATCTTCTGCATTGATTACCGCAGCTTCCTTGATTCTCACCATTCTGATGTTGAACTTGAGCTGCGCTCGAATAGAATTATTCTCGGATGAATCGAATCTCATCTCAACAGCCTGTAGCACTGCAAACTTCGTTGATGATAAAAAATGAAATGGCTCGAGATCTCTTGATGCTGGAGTGAAGCGTCTGACCTGCAGCGTGTCATCATGCGCACTAGCGTGAATAGCCGAGCTGAATTGAATGCCTGCATGAATTAGCATGTTGTTGGGTGTACGCGTTTCACTCGACAGTTAAAATTTATAAATCATAATCCTAATTCCACCTCATTATGGTGCGGGAATCGGTTAATCAGGAATCAGTGAATCGGGAATCGGCGAATCGGGAATCAGTGAATCGGTGAATCGGTGAATCGGTGAATCGGGAATCGGTGAATCCGTGAATCGGGAATCGGTGAATCGCTAATCAGTGAATCAGGAATCGGGAATCAGTGAATCGGTGAATCGGGAATCAGTGAATCGGTGAATCGGGAATCAGTGAATCGGTGAATCGGGAATCAGTGAATCGGTGAATCGGTGAATCGGGAATCAGTGAATCGGTGAATCGGGAATCAGTGAATCGGTGAATCGGGAATCAGTGAATCGGTGAATCGGTGAATCGGTGAATCGGGAATCGGTGAATCGGTGAATCGGGAATCGGTGAATCCGTGAATCGGGAATCGGTGAATCGGCGAATCAGGAATCGGGTTTTATGACTACTTTTTCTTGTACTTATAGAGGGAAGAGTCTACTTTACTGGCTTTACTAATCACATTGGATTGACTCACTGGTTGGTTCGATTTCGATAGCAAAATTGGTAGACTCAAGCGGCCGATCACTTGCTGATGATGATGATGAAGTGTCTCTCGAAGAAGCCATCTCGGTTCGGTTGATGACACGGCTTAGAGCATTTTCGATGAGAATTAGATGAGGAAATTTGCTGAAATACATATTTGTGAAATTATTTTTTCTTGCAAAAGTAAATTTACATCCCTAATTTGTGGATATACGCTTGTATTAAGTGTACATATTTTCGAAAGTTGTACTTCGGGTCTTGTCGTTACGTGTCAAATTTCGGGGTCTAATAAAGGGTCTAATAAAAGGGTTTAATAAAAGGGTCTTATAAAACGAATTCTAAAAATATTTCAAAATAACTCAAAGCTGCAAACTTTTCCAAAATTCAGCGCTTCATTGCGCTTTAAAATTTATATTTTAAAAATGCAACGATACGCTACATTATTAGAAGCACAAGTTAAAGAAGGAGATTGCAAACCCAAAAAGAATCAAACCCAATCTGCATTCACACCCAAGCACAGCTTGATCAACGCGCACTGCCTGCATAAATATGAACTTTAAAAATAGCAATGAGATGTTGAAAAGAAAAATAAATATTATTCACTTTTGCAATATACGGATAATCATCTCGCAATTTAATTCAACACAGAATGTTTGCTAATTTAATATTTAACGACTGGTACATTAGAATTATTAGTTTAGAATTGAGAATTGCTCAGGCGAATACGGAAAGCCCCTCCCAAGTCAATCCAATATTCACCCGTAACACTGTTGGGCAGAACCAGCTGGATGCAGAGAGGTGCTGGCTGCTGCACTTCATTAGCGGCCGCAGGCTGAACCTCAGTCGGTGGTGGCGGTGGTGCAGGCGCAGGGCCTGAGTCCATATCGCGAATCAGGTCGGACAGGCTGACTTCGGCCGCAGGCTGAACCTCAGTCGGTGGCGGCGGTGGTGGAGGCGCAGGGCCTGAGTCCATATCGCGAATCAGGTCGGACAGGCTGACTTCGACCGCAGGCTGAACCTCAGTCGGTGGCGGCGGTGGTGGAGGCGCAGGGCCTGAGTCCATATCGCGAATCACGTCGGACAGGCTGACTTCTGCCAGCATCCTGGCACGCTCCATATTTTTTTTCGGGAACAGGGATTGCACGCCGCTGCTGCTGCTGTTGCATTTCTTGCTGCTCCTGTGCTTCAGGCTCACCATCGAGGTTCTCGAAGAAAGCGGTGTCCAGCTCATTCAGCTCGAAGTCAGGGGTGCCACCTCCATCAGCAGCATCAAGCAGGGGAGCTCCCACATCACCGTCGAGTAGAGCAGCAGAAGCAGCAGCAGGCTGGGCGTTGGGCTGGTCACCAGTGTTCGTTACTCGGCCGCATAAGCTCGTGATAACTTGACTCAAAGTGCTCACCGGCTCTCGAATGCGTTCTGCCGCCCTGTTGCGTTCCTCTTGACGTGCAACTTCCAGAGCAGTAATGCGTGCCTGCTCGCGGTCCTCCGCAGAGCTCCAGTTAACAGTCGAATGATTTTTATGCCTTTTGATTTGGCCTCTAACGGTGAAGAGCTCAACGGACTGGCATTCATGGCATAGTAGCCATCGGGTGACACTGCAGCCTTCATTCGCTACATGGTGCTTTAGTCCACCGAGCATACTAATATTGCAGGTGACACACACCTCATGAACGTAGGATGGGCACCGAGAATGGCTCATGGTTTAAAATTTAATCAAGGGTTTTTTGTGAAAATTTGAAATTTCGAAGTCCGTTTAAATATCAACAAAATCTATTTTTAATGGCTCAGTAGAATTTTTCAGTCCTTATATCCAAATCACCAGGCAATATCGCCTATATGTACACATACAGATATGTTTACACGTTACATATGTGTATGCACTAATTATTTTCTTACCGTTATTGAGCAATAATAATAATAAAACTGATAACATTCCCCCCGTCCCGTGCATCAGTTAGTTTTAAAGACCTCCACCCCAGACCTGCACCCCACTTCCCGCGGCCAAATCAGCAGTATCAAGAAAAACAATAACAAGGCAATAAACGGCGCTTTGCAAGCTCACTTTCACAACAAATTCAGTCCAGTTTGCGAGACTCGTACTAAAGTGCGGAGGAACTCATGAACATAGGCCTATGTATTCCCACTGCCAACAAAGTTTAAATATTGTGGAGATCGGAAGCCAGGTTCGCCCAATTTTCAATTAACTATGGTTAATGTACGCTAGAGAAGTTTTTTTTACTATTCTAGAGTCAGTTTTGGGCTTCCCAGGAACTTATGCTGCTTTCCCCTGCGGCAGAGTCCACCAATCCATTTACATAGAGCTCTATTCGGCTTTTTTCATTGAAGATCGAGTAGTAGGAAAATGAAAAGCGTCAAATTTTTCTATTCTATTTTTGTCTAATTAGATTAATTACTTCTCAAAGGATAAAAACATTTTCATTTAAAATCTAGAAACTAGTATTCTTTTGAAATGTTTGAAATGTTATTTCAAATTCGTCCTTTCGTTTCTATAGAAATACGATAAAAGATCGAGAAAATTTCTCGAACCGAATTCCAGAATCGGATCGCGGTTTTGGAACCGACTATGAAAACGGAACAGACAATATGAAAAGTTTCGAACCGATTCTGGTCCTGGAATCGGTCATATGAAAAGCCCGTATATTTCGCTCTCCGACCCACCCCCCCATGGAAATTCCGTGGCTTTCCCTGCGGCAGAGTCCACCAATGCATTTACATAGGCGCTATGTTTACACACTATAGGGCCGTGGTTTTCCCACGGAAATTCCTGCGGCAGAGTCCACATTTCCCCTACTACTAGAGTGCACGGAAGTACACCTCTAGCGCCGATTTTGCACTATTGGCGATTTTGCTAACCGATTTGATAGATTGGTCGACTGAGAACTGCCTTGCCATTGGTCCACTGTGACCGGCGCCTACTAGCTTAGCTCCTTATCTGGGCCATCGGGGAACAAAGAAATAAAACCATGGCAATGGCAAAACCTATCAGATTTAATCTTCTCACTGAATCACTTCACACCTCAGATTGAGTTAGAGAAATTAGACTATTAACAGTATTATTGAATGATTTCTGCTTCAATAACAGCACTACTGGACAAAATTAGCAAAAGCGTGCGCCCAATCCAGCTACTTAAATAGGGGACAGATAAGGAATCACCCAATCAAGCAAATCTAGGTAGCCTCTCACCCAACCAATCAGAAACTCAACAGCCGGAGACCAAGTAATCCACAGTGACCGAATCGGCTTAGTGCTTCGCAGCTGTAGGCCCGGGATGATGCTGTCACAATCGCTTCAGATAGCTAGAAGAAGGTGATGCTCTTAACCTCGATGCTTGATGCAATCGACCGGGGGAGACGTCCTTGCGATGATGAGGGGGGTGTCGCAATCCGGGGATCAAGAGACAACGGTCGTGACTCCAGAATGGGAGCCGCCAAAGTAAAGTGGGTCGAGCCCGAAGGTTGAGTCATAAATCACTTTTGATGTGTTGTCATAAATCACTAAAAATCGCTAAATTATGATTTATGACTTTTCGCGTAGGAATTACAAAAATCAATGAAAAAATGCATTAGAAAGATCTTATTAAGTAGAAGGTGATTATGGTGAAGAGAAATCGCTAATCGCTAATCCCAAAGTACTTTTAGGGGTAAAACGCGTAGATGTCAGAGCTGTCATCGCTTGAGGGAACGCGAACAATAGGCCCTGATTTCATAAATCTGATGGCCTGTCAAAAATGATGAGAAAAAAGCTGCCGCCCGCATCCTCACAGACCATCTGTCGCCAGCCCCAACACTGAGTGAGGCGCAGGTGGCTGTCAGACGTGCTCACAAGCAATGATTTATGACCGAAAAGTAGCGAAAACCGCGCCTTTGTTATAATGACTGCAAGTATGGCAAAACCATATAGCTACACAAATCCTACTAGTACGAATTCTAGGAAAATTACATAAAAAGAAGAAAAATCCCCGTAGCCTGCTGTTAGTAGGCTAACAAGTTTGGAACCCATGTGCGAGCGTGAGATTTGAAAAAGGAGTGCGACCTCATCACTTAAGTAATTTTGTTCTATGGTTAAAAGCCTTGTGTCAGTTAATTATTAATAGTATTACTACACTTTTACTCCCTATACTTTGCTCCCCTTCCTAATCCCATGCTTTCCACCTATTTGGCCCTTGGTTTCCTTGTTTCCTAACCCCTGGTTTCACTCTCTCTTGACCTCTAACTGCCCTTGCTTTCAACTACTAGCTTTGCTCCTTCTTGACCCTTGGCTTCCCTCCCTCCCAACCCACAGCTTCCCTCCCTCCTGACCCATGGCTTCCCTCCCTCCTGACCCATGGCTTCCCTCCCTCCTGACCCATGGCTTCCCTCCCTCCTAACCCATGGCTTCCCTCCTCCTGACTCTTGGCTTCTCCCCTCCTGATCCATGGCTTCCCTTCCTCCTGACCCACAGCTTCCATCCCTCCTGACCCATGGCTTCCCTCTCTCCTGACCCATTGCTTCAATCCCTCCTGACCCATGGCTTCCCTCCCTCCTGACCCATGGCTTCCCTCCCTCCTGACCCATGGCTTCCCTCCCTCCTGACCCATGGCTTCCCTCCCTCCTGACCCATGGCTTCCCTCCCTCCTGACCCATGGCTTCCCTCCCTCCTGACCCATGGCTTCCCTCCCTCCTGACCCATGGCTTCTCCCCCTCCTGACCCGCAGCTTCCCTCCCCTTGACCCATGGCTTCCCTCCCTCCTGAACCATGGCTTCTCCCCCTCCTGACCCGCAGCTTCCCTCCCCCTGACCCACAGCTTCTCTCTCCCTGACCCACAGCTTCCCTCCGTCCTGACCCACAGCTTCTCTCTCCCTGACCCACAGCTTCTCTCTCTGACCCGCAGCTTCCCTCCCTCCTGACGCATGGCTTCCCTCCCTCCTGACCCATGGCTTCTCCCCCTCCTGACCCGCAGCTTCCCTCCCCTGACCCACAGCTTCTCTCTCCCTGACCCACAGCTTCTCTCTCTCTCTGACCCGCAGCTTCTCTCCCTCCTGACCCACAGCTTCCCCCTGACCCGCAGCTTCTCTCCCTCCTGACCCGCAGCTTCCCTCCTGACCCACAGCTTCGCTCCCCCCTGACCCACAGCTTCCATCCTGACCCGCAGCTTTCCTCCCCCTGACCCACAGCTTCCCTCCCTCCTGACCCACAGCTTCTCTCTCCCTGATCTACAGCTTCCCTCCTGACCCACAGCTTCCCTCCCCCCTTTTTTTTATTTTAGAGGCAGGGGGGTTGTGTGCACCCTGGCGTACTTTAAGCGACATAGGCACACAACCGGCGAGAGGCATTACTTCCCATTCCGCCGACTCCCCTGAGCAGGCATACAAGCGCGCGGATACGTTACGCAGGCACAGACTCACACAGGAGTGTACAGCGGCCCTAACTTTTATCAATTGTTAGGCATGTACACTTCACCTGTGCCTTGGGGGGGGGGGGTTGGCTCTCAAGGCCGTTAATTGCACAAGCGAGCCAAGCCAAGATTCCAATCCAGCCCCAAATTAATGTGGCTGCACTTGGAATCGAGCCTGGGTCGCGGCACACCAGAGCAGCTGCGCTACCGCTGGGCTACGGCCCCCCTTTCCCTCCCCCTTACCCGCAGCTTCCCTCCCCCTGACCCGCAGCTTCAATCCCCCTGACCCGCAGCTTCCCTCCTGACCCGCAGCTTCCCTCCCCCTGACCCGCAGCTTCAATCCCCTGACCCGCAGCTTCCCTCCTGACCCGCAGCTTTCCTCCCCCTGACCCACAGCTTCCCTCCCTCCTGACCCACAGCTTCTCTCTCCCTGATCTACAGCTTCCCTCCTGACCCGCAGCTTCCCTCCTGACCCGCAGCTTCTCTCCTGACCCGCAGCTTCCCTCCTGACCCGCAGCTTCCCTCCCCCTGACCCCCAGCTTCCCTCCCCCTTACCCGCAGCTTCCCTCCCCCTGACCCGCAGCTTCAATCCCCCTGACCCGCAGCTTCCCTCCTGACCCGCAGCTTCCCTCCCCCTGACCCGCAGCTTCAATCCCCCTGACCCGCAGCTTCCCTCCTGACCCGCAGCTTTCCTCCCCCTGACCCACAGCTTCCCTCCCTCCTGACCCACAGCTTCTCTCTCCCTGATCTACAGCTTCCCTCCTGACCCGCAGCTTCCCTCCTGACCCGCAGCTTCCCTCCTGACCCGCAGCTTCCCTCCCCCTGACCCCCAGCTTCCCTCCCCCTGACCCGCAGCTTCAATCCCCCTTACCCGCAGCTTCCCTCCCCCTGACCCGCAGCTTCTCTCCCTCCTGACCCGCAGCTTCCCTCCTGACCCGCAGCTTTCCTCCCCCTGACCCGCAGCTTCCCTCCCCCTGACCCGCAGCTTCAATCCCCCTGACCCGCAGCTTCCCTCCTGACCCGCAGCTTCCCTCCCCCTGACCCGCAGCTTCAATCCCCCTTACCCGCAGCTTCCCTCCCCCTGACCCGCAGCTTCAATCCCCCTGACCCGCAGCTTCAATCCCCCGACCCGCAGCTTCAATCCCCCTGACCCGCAGTTTCCCTCCCCCTGACCCGCAGCTTCAATCCCCCTGACCCGCAGCTTCCCTCCTGACCCACAGCTTCTCTCTCCCTGATCCACAGCTTCCCTCCTGACCCACAGCTTCTCTCCCCCTTACCCGCAGCTTCCCTCCCCCTGACCCGCAGCTTCAATCCCCCTGACCCGCAGCTTCCCTCCTGACCCGCAGCTTCCCTCCTGACCCGCAGCTTCTCTCCCCCTTACCCGCAGCTTCCCTCCCCCTGACCCGCAGCTTCAATCCCCCTGACCCGCAGCTTCCCTCCTGACCCGCAGCTTCCCTCCTGACCCGCAGCTTCCCTCCCCCTGACCCACAGCTTCCCTCCCTCCTGGCTTGCTATTTTGCTCCCTGCTCTGTCTTTTTGCTCTGACCCCTACTGTCTGCTCTACCTTGCTCCTTCCCTTGCTGTGCTCCTTGCTGTCTGCTCTACCCTGCTGCTCTGCCCCGTGCTAAAGTATTCTCGTATTAGTACCGAGCAGCTCAGCTTATTGAAAGCACATTCGTCCTTCAGAGAAAGCTACCGGTAGAGCCCAGCTGCTGAACCATTGGCATCTTTGCTATGGTCTCTGGCGCGATTGGTCTAGCACCATGCAAGCAGGAGTTCACCTACAAAAACTATCCAAGCTTTCTACTATGTGTGCACACTGAGCTGGAATAAGTTTGCACGTACCGCGACCGTGTGCGCTGATGCGCTGATACGAGCTATCAGGTGCAAACGCTACGGCCGGCAAAAGACTGCAGCTGGTTCCGCTTAAGCAGCCGCCTCGAGCGAACGCTTCAGTCGGTGCAAAGCGTACCATACCCTTCAGCAATGCGGTTGTCGTAGCTCGTACTTCAGTATAAAAGTTAGCTCAGGATGAAACAGTCATTGTAAGGATTCTGTCTTAAGCTGTCAGCAAAGGAAAACTCGTATAATTGACGGTTCAGTTTAGCTCTATTTTCAGTCAACTTTTTAACTTTGGTTACCTGTACTCTTACCCTTGTTCTACTTTTAGCCATGGCTTGTAAGTTTCCTGCTCCTGTACTGTATGCATGCAGTAGTACCGCCGGCCACCGTTAGTTTCCCTAGTCACCAATAGCCATAACACAAAAGCCATGCACTCACAAAGCCATATCTGATTTTCGCAAAAGGCGGGGAGAGCGGGAGAAGGTGGCGGCAGCTGAGAGTGAGAAGGTGGCGGTAGCTGAGAGTGAGAAGGTGGCAGTAGCTGAGAGTGAGAAGGTGGCGGCAGCTGAGAGTGAGAAGGTGGCGGCAGCTGAGTGTGAGAAGGTGGCGGTAGCTGAGAGTGAGAAGGTGGCAGTAGCTGAGAGTGAGAAGGTGGCAGTAGCTGAGAGTGAGAAGGTGGCGGTAGCTGAGAGTGAGAAGGTGGCAGTAGCTGAGAGTGAGAAGGTGGCGGTAGCTGAGAGTGAGAAGGTGGCGGTAGCTGAGTGTGGAATGTCTGACCAAAAGACTGTCGTCGGCAGCTGAGTGTGAGAAGGTGGCGGTAGCTGAGAGTGAGAAGGTGGCGGTAGCTGAGAGTGAGAAGGTGGCGGCAGCTGAGAGTGAGAAGGTGGCGGCAGCTGAGTGTGAGAAGGTGGCGGTAGCTGAGAGTGAGAAGGTGGCGGTAGCTGAGAGTGAGAAGGTGGCGGCAGCTGAGAGTGAGAAGGTGGCGGCAGCTGAGAGTGAGAAGGTGGCGGCAGCTGAGAGTGAAAAGGTGGCGGCAGCTGAGAGTGAGAAGGTGGCGGTAGCTGAGAGTGAGAAGGTGGCGGTAGCTGAGAGTGAGAAGGGGGCGGTAGCTGAGAGTGAGAAGGTGGCGGTAGCTGAGAGTGAGAAGGGGGCGGTAGCTGAGAGTGAGAAGGTGGCGGCAGCTGAGAGTGAGAAGGTGGCGGTAGCTGAGAGTGAGAAGGTGGCGGCAGCTGAGTGTGAGAAGGTGGCGGTAGCTGAGTGTGAGAAGGTGGCGGCAGCTGAGAGTGAGAAGGTGGCGGCAGCTGAGAGTGAGAAGGTGGCGGCAGCTGAGAGTGAGAAGGTGGCGGTAGCTGAGAGTGAGAAGGTGGCGGTAGCTGAGAGTGAGAAGGTGGCGGCAGCTGAGAGTGAGAAGGTGGCGGTAGCTGAGAGTGAGAAGGTGGCGGTAGCTGAGAGTGAGAAGGTGGCGGCAGCTGAGAGTGAGAAGGTGGCGGCAGCTGAGAGTGAGAAGGTGGCGGCAGCTGAGAGTGAGAAGGTGGCGGTAGCAGAGGGTGAGAAGGTGGCGGCAGCTGAGAGTGAGAAGGTGGCGGCAGCTGAGAGTGAGAAGGTGGCGGTAGCTGAGAGTGAGAAGGTGGCGGTAGCTGAGAGTGAGAAGGTGGCGGCAGCTGAGAGTGAGAAGGTGGCGGTAGCTGAGAGTGAGAAGGTGGCGGCAGCTGAGAGTGAGAAGGTGGCGGTAGCAGAGGGTGAGAAGGTGGCGGTAGCTGAGTGTGGAATGTCTGACCAAAAGACTGTCGTACCGCAGAGCACGAGTATGTAATACCTTCTGCATACTTAATATTTTCGTCACAATAAAGCATAAATTGGCTTGTAGGTGTTCAGTTGTTAGGTTAGTTTTTGCGACTGTTGCTAAATCTTGTGGAAATGTTTTTAAATCAGATTATCTGTGTTCTTTTCTCTTTTTTATCATAGTGTTGATTTGTGCCATTTTTATCATAGCACGACAAAGAGAAGCTAGGTGACAATTGGGATGTGCTTGTGCGAAAACTGAGAAATATAGTTTTGTTTTGCAATGAAAAGGTCTTATTGATGAAAGCGCCACATACATTTACATAATGTACGCTTGTACACATGTACACAAGCTCATGCGCATAATTGTACATGTTTAACTTTAGGTAGTTACTGTCTATTTTTAACAATTGAAATATTTCTTGCAGCGCTTGTGTGACTTCTGCAATATCGTGTACATGTACCCACAGTAGGATAAGCAGAGTAGAAAGGTGTATAAAATCGATATATGCACTGTAGTGTAGTCTGGCACTTGGATGTGCACGTCTGGCTTGTCTTGGGGTTGGGTTTTGCGCTGCAGCGTGTGTGCTTAGGGTGGTTGCACCCACCCCAACTTTGGCAATAAATATATTGGCGTGAGCCAGTGAGGTCTCCTCACGTTTTGTTATTCACTGCAACTTAACCCACGGTCTTACACTGGTGGCAGCGGTCTCAGCATGGCCAAATCAGAGCAAGCCAGTTTATTGCCTTCAAAGTTTAGCGGCGACTCCGTGAGAATGTGGCTCAGCACGTTTGAAGACTTCGCCGACGACTGCGAATGGGACGACAAGAAGAAGGCAAAGAAGCTGAGACTGCTGGTGACAGGAGAAGAGCAAATCTTCGTCTGGGAGCAGCCGGCAGACGTGTCAGTCAGCTATGAAAAGCTGAAGGAGAAGCTGATCGAGTGTTTTGGCAAAGGTCTGAGCTGCTACAGAGCAATGGAGGAGTTTGAAGAGCGAAAGCGACAGCCCAACGAGTCGCTGAGGGAGCTCGACTACAGCCTGAAGCTTCTCCACCCTCGGGCCCGCCCGGACGACTCCGTCCCGGACGACGAAAGCTGGAGCAGCAGATGCAGCAGCTGGCAGCCAGCGTGCGAACGGGACCACACGGAAGAGACAGGCGTCAGAAGGGACCCATTAAGTGCTTCAGCTGCGGCGAGCCGGGTCACATCGCTAGGCGGTGCCCAAAGACGATCGACAGCCGCTGCAGCCGGTGCTCAGGCAAGGGTCATTCCGCCGCGGTGTGCCCGACACCAACTAGACAGCCGCAGGGAAACTTCCGAGGGTCGGCAGCCTGGGGCCAGCACCGACCCGCTCAAAAGAAGCCCTCAGATCAGCGCCTTCAGTCTTCGTGAAGGTGCACTTTGGCAGCGTGTCAGCGCCTGCTCTGCTCGACACCGGCGCGCAAGTTTCGTTGATGGACAAGTTGCTGTTCGACAGATTGGCGTACAAGATAGACTCCACCAACATCGGTGCGCTGCCGATGGCTGTCGACGAATCCCGGCTGCGCTGCCTTGGCCTGTCAGCAGCGGATGTTTCGATCGGCCAGACTATCCGCGTGTGCCATCGCTTCACAGTCGTGGACGGCATCCAGCCCAGCCTGATCACCGGCATGAACTTCATCGGCGAGGTGTCGCAGGCGATGACCATCGACATTAAAGAAGGCGTCGTCAAGTTCGACAGCACAGCTGTGCCTTTCAGCAGCGAGCCGGCTCGAGCAGACTGTCGCGAGAAGCTGGTGTGGCTCAAGGTGGATTCCAGCGACGAGCAGGGAGTCTTTGAGCCGTCTGAGGACTTCGTGAAGTCCACCGCCGTCCTGCCGGCCTGCGTGCTGGCGGTCTCAGACGGCTGCCGCATCCCGGTGAAAATGTGCAACCTGGCAGAGTAGCCCGTGCTGCTGTACTCCAACAAGGCGGTCGGCACGTTCGAAGGAGCGATGACAGACGGGGACGGTCGCCAGGAGGCGGCCCAGGAGACCCCCATCGGTTGGAACATCAACCCGGAGCTGCCTGAACCGGATGCTGCGAGGCTGCGACAGCTGCTGGAGCGCAACGAGGACCTGTTCGCCAGGCACGAGTACGACCTGGGCACGACGGCGTTGCTGCAGCACCAGATCGAGCTGGAGCCGGGAGAGCGGCCACACCGGCAGGTTCCGCGCCGGCTGCCGCTGTCTGTGCGAGACCAGGTGGACAAGAAGATCAGCCAGATGCTGGACAGCGGAATCATCGAGCCGTCGACATCGCCATGGGCCAGCAACCTGCTGGTGGTACGCAAGAAGAACGGCGACATCAGACTGTGCACGGACTGGCGGAAGCTCAACGCCTGCACCGTCACGGACGCGTACCCGCTACCGCACCTGCAGCGCTTGTCGGATGCTCTTGGTTCTCCACCATCGACTGCCGGCAGGGCTACCACCAGGTGGAGGTGGCGGAGGAGGACCGGTACAAGACGGCCTTCTATTTGACGTGCGGCCTGATGCAATTCTGCAAGATGGGCTTCGGGATGTGCAACGCCCTGGCGACATTCCAGTGGCTCATGAAGCTGGCGATGTTCGGTCTGTCCTGGCAGTCCGTGCTGACTTACATCGACGACATCATTGTCTTCAGCAGGACGTTCGACGAGCACTTAGAGAGGCTGGCGGAAGTTTTTAAGTGGTTGCGAGACGCAGGACTCAAGCTGCACAAGGCCAAGAGCGCGTTCAGCCATCGCCGGGTGCTGTACCTGGGACACCTGATCAGCGAGCAGGGCATCGCACCGGATCCCGTCAAGGTCGAGGCCATTCGCAGCATGCCTAGCCTAACGACGACCGAGGAGGTGAAGCGGTTTCTCGGAATGCTGGGGTTCTACCGCCGGTTCATCCCAGGCATCAGCCAGACGGCGAGGGTCCTGCACGATGTCAGCGTGTAATCGAGGGACTTCGCGTGGAGCAGCGACTGCGAGCGAGCGTTCCGCAAGTTGACGGACCGGCTGACGACGGCTCCGGTACTGAGGCTGCCGGTGCGGTAACCGTTGGTGCGGTTACGGTGGCGGATGCGCTGCTCAAGTCGGTGGTTCTGCGTCACGGCGCTCCTCAGGTGCTGCACAGTGACCAGGGACGGCAATTCGAGAGCGAGGTGTTCGGCCGGCTCTGCGAGCAGCTGGGCGTCGAGAAGACGCCCTCGTCGCCGTTTCATCCGAGCGGCAACGGAATCGTCGAGCGAGGCAACCAGACGCTCGACGACATGCTGGCGACGACGGTGGCCGAGAACCAGCAGGACTGGGACAGCAAGCTGCCGTATGTGACCTGGGCCTACAACACCTCCGTGCACAACACCACCGGCCTCAGTCCGTACCAGGTCCTCCACGGCTGGCCACCGAGGCTGGCTCTCGACAGCTGGCTGATAAGCGGCGACCGGCCGGCAGCCGACGGTGGACATCATGGCTTCCTGCGGCGGACTCAGAATCTGCAGAGCGCCTTCGACACGGTGCATGGCCGACTGCGAAGCGCCCAGATCAAGCGCAACCGGCTGGCCAACCTAAGCTGTTGATAATGCGCAGCTTGTGGTGTGACAATCAGTGGCCTTGACTTGACTTACTTGACTTAGCTGCAGGGGCTCCCTGCGTCCGGAAGCAGCGAGGAGGCGTTGCCGCCCATTTCGCTAAGCCCTGGCGACCACGGGCAGCTGGTGCTGCGGTGTTGCGCAGGGAGTTCCGGTGGTGCCGGTGTCCGCAGCGCGGTCCCCTCCAGAGAGTCCAGGAGGTGGATTGTCGCTCGCCCGGTAGCCCTTAGGTAGCGGACGAGCTGGCAGAGATTCTCGGGCCTGAAAACGTCGGAGAGGTCCGGGTTTGGGCCGAGGTAGGTGAGCCTGTCCTGAGTAAAGGCGGGGCATTCACAGATGAAGTGCTCCGCATTCTCGACACCGGAGAGGCAGAAAGGGCATTCCTCACTGCGGATTTTTTCCTGGAGGTAGCGATGCCTGGCAAAACAGCCATGACCCGAGAGGGCCATGGTCACCGCCCTGATGTCCCTGCGGTTGAGTCCAAGCAGGGCCTTGCGCAGGGCGGAGGAGGGACAGGGGACAGCTGCACGGGATTGCCGGCAGTCGGGGGCGTTAGCCCACCTCTCCCTGTGCTTTGAAGCCACCCACTGGTTGATCTGAGTGGTGACAACGGCGATGGGGGTGGGGCCACGGGCAGGGGACCAGTAAAAGAACCGGTCAAGCCAGCCTTGGCCATGCGATCGGCCAACTCGTTGCCGGGGCGGCCCGAGTGCCCGGGGATCCACCTTAGGGACACCTTGTTGGAGGCGCCTAAGCGGTTGAGCTGCCCGATGCACTCGAGGACTGTACGCGAGCAGGTGGTGGTGTGCTCAAGGGCGTGAATCGCCGCTTGACTGTCCGAGTGGAGGGTAATCTCCTTCCCCCAGACGCGCTGATTGTACAGCTCCATGGCGCAGGAGCTAATGGCGAGAACTTCGTTCTGGAAGACGGTGGAGCAGGTGCCGGTGTGTTGGGAGAAGGTCGCCACAGTTCTCCCTCCAGACACGATGCAATAGCCGTAGCCAGAGGCGGAGTTGATTTGGGACCCGTCAGTGAAGCGATTTCACGGGATTTCCAATCGTCCCTTGCTTCATGACGTGGTGGAATGCTGGTTTTGAATTTGAGCGGAGGGCAGAGCGTGGACGGGATTCCGTCCGAGAGGATCAGCAGGCCTCCCGCTGGTTCCAGGTCTCGCAGGCTGAGGTCGCCGTACGGCCGGAGGTTCCGCTTTCTGAAGGTGAACTGCTTCTGGATTTGGACACCCGCGTTAAGCAGACGGCGGGTGGTCTTCATTGCCTCTCCTCTGACAAAGAGGTCGAGGGGGGGAATGCCAGGAAGGAGTTCATGCCAGCGAAGGGCGTAGAGGCAGCCGCGCTCATGATAGCTCGACAAGCGCGGCCTTGCACCCTATTTAGAACCAAGAACCCCTTTCACCTCTAGGGCACTGTTCCAAATGAAGCCGGCGAACGAGATGGCCGGTCTAACAATGGCAGTGTAGATCCACCAGAGGCGGCGGGGTGAGGCCCCAGGTAGCGCCGAAAGCTCTGCGGATCTGCGCGAGAGTCGCGAGAGCTTTGCGGGCTTTGGTTTGGATGTGCGGGATCCAACTCAACCTGTGGTTGAGCGTGACACCCAGACATCTGGTTTGTTTCTCCATGGCAACGGGTTTGCCATAGAGGGAGAGCGGTTCGATCCTCCAGTTTTGGTGGCTGGTGAACATAGTGTTGTGAGCCCCGTCCTTTAAACATCTTTGTCCGTGACAATTTTACCCGAATACAAGCTAAGGTGATTTTTAAAAGTGAAGAAGGAATTGGTGTTTAAGAAAATGTGCTTTTTTATTGTTTTCCGTGAACTATTTTTGCTCCTTTCTTATTGGGCGCCCCGAAGGGGGGCCGCACTAGATTGCTAGTTACATGCTAATACCCATGCTACATTTAAGAGATCCGGAAGGCATCGGCAAAGACCCCTAGAAACGCATGCATTCGAACGTGTGAGAGACATACACAGCTGGACACACACAATTAATGCGCAGTGGACAGTTTCCCTCAGCAGGAGCTCGATCGTATTCAGATCGAGCTTAAATTTAGTTTGTTTATTTTAGCTCTAAACTATTGGATTTACATGCGTGAACTGAATCGAGCGATTGTTGACTTTCAAGTTCTGCTACCACACAGTGCTCGGTCGCAGGTTGCCCAGGGTACAGCTGGCTGCAGGAGTGCAGTTGAACCCCAAGCATCCCAATCATTACTTGATTAGAGCCTCAGAGGTGACGTCGCTCAAGGTATGTTTAGCGACAGTCGAGTTGCTTTGACCGAAGTCCAGCTGCCGTTCCGCATCCAGCAAATCGCACTTGGGCTGTTGACCTCCGAATTGGAGTACAGGCCGTTGGGGTTTGCTCGAGCGCAGGACTTGAACCACCAGCCGGAGTTGCCGTGGAAATATGTAGAGCAGGAGCCACCCAGTAGGTCATTGTCTTGTTCCATCGTGGAGAACCGCATTCCACTGTGATAGCCGAGATTGTTGTAGAAAAAGTTCGAGCGAGTCCTCTCCAAGCGTCCCACAGTCATATTATATTTCGATCTGGCGTCTTGAACTCGAAAGTTGGAGTACTCTTGAAACAGCTTCTCTTCGTGCCAGGAGAAAATTTCAACCAGCAGAGTCACACCATCATCCAGTACCGAGCTGAGCTCGTGAATGTCCAGCAGGCCTGGTAATGTTTTGAACGTGGACAACTTTAGGTGGGTTGCGGACACCCAGCCGTCCCAACCGATGCTGTACGCAGGCACACAATCATGCACTCGCTCACACAGGGTGAACAGCAGCCCAGACTTTATAATCATCAGGCATGCATGTACACTCTCTGTGCCCTGGGGCTTGGGTCTCATGGTTGTGAATTGCACAACAAACCCCAAATGAATGCGGCCGCGCAACGGAATCGAACCAAGGGGTCGCGGCGCGCGAGTATACTCCTGGGCCTTTATACATTGGAAACAAATTAAAGTAGACGAACGAACAACACTAAAGTAGGCCAATTTTCGCTGAAGAATTAGCATTAAGGGGTCGTACTATAAAGCTGTCGTAGCGTAAGTTCGATCGTACGTCGGAACTTTTACACTACGGAGATAGGAGCTAAGAACGATCGTATCTTACGATGGCTTTATAGAACGGGCCCTTAAGATCAGAAGTTCAAAAATAAATTTTCAAACTTTTTCTCGACACACTTGTGAGCGCATCTTGAACAAGACAGCTGAAAAGTACCCAACTGACTAGCCTAATGCTTTTTTCAGCGAGAAACGACCTCAAGCGGAATTCGCACGAATTGCGAGTCTTAGCATCCTTGTACTTTAGCAGTCCATGATTGGAACTCTTTCTGGTGCTAAACAAGCTTTTTAAATCACAAAAAGCAACAGACCGATCCAGAAGTTAAGTTCGTTGCCGAACCCAGTCTCGTAGCTGCTCCAACTCTGCTCGAAGCTGACAGAGTCGCTCACTCGCTGCTGGATGGGACACCACAAGCGGCCGTCATCAGTTGCCGAGACGGTGTTTTTGCACGATGATGTCGAATCTGCATGTAGGAAAGCGTGATATGAATCATATTTATTTCAATCTTATTTCAGTAAAAATCTAACGCTAGATTTTTGTTCCGGAAAACGAAAAAAAATCCGCTCACAAAAATTTCTGCGATAAAATACGAACCGCGAGTCCGGAATTCCGGCATTTTCATTCGACATTCGGCACTCGAACGCCTCGACAGAGAATCCAAACGACAGACAGTCGGGGCGCTTGGTGCAGAGCATTGCGCAGTCAAGAATGCTAGCAACGGTTTCAGTTAATACCCTTGTAAACATCGTTGGCGTCCTTGTCTCCGATTCCAGAGAAAATGTCTCCCTTGAACACACTGGCACCGCACTGTCTCTGAAGTGCGGAGCGAATATGCTTAGAAAGATATGGGAAACATGGGAAAATTAATCTACATGGAGATAGCGGGGAACTTACTGAGAGGCACAGGTATCAGTCAGCAGCAGCGCTACCGCCAGCCAGAAGACCAGATTAACAGGACACTGTCTCATCCTGATGCTGCACCAGTGAAGCTGTTTGGGAGGCAGAATTGTTGGGAAATGAAAGATTTCTCCGCATATATCATATCTGCAGCACCCATTGTCCGGGATTTTTCGTTTTTCTTCGCATTCAATGTAGAATTGGCTGGAGCAGCCGTACAGACGGATGGCAATTTTTATGAAAGAATTCAGCTGCATTCGTCCCTAAACTGCTTGCTGCTTGCGCACGGTTGGGCTCTCTTAAACAAAGCATTTCCATCATTTTCCAGTTTGAGCTGCATGAGTTCTGCACTGCTAAACGCATACATTCGCTGCTTGTTGAGCTCAGATGGGATTAAACAATTAAGGAGAGTAAAATAATAAAAATTTAAACTGTAAAATTTCCTGCAAACTCAAACTTCACAGGAGATTCTTAAAAATTGAGTAGGATTTTGCTGTGTGGCATAAAATGGCACACATAGTAACATACTTGGGGGTTGAGGCTGTCGCCTTTGCTTGCCTCAGACACTATGAAACCGAAGTCGCATGCTGCAGGACACCGATGACTGGGATGGAGAAGGGTTAAGAAGCAGAGCATATTGAATCCAGATTGGATGCCGGACCAATTCTACCCTTGAATCGCCAAGCATGAGAAGATGAAGATGTGACTGAGGCCTTGGGATAGAGCCACCTTGGAGCTTTGAGAAGCAGGTCGAGCTCCTGCACGCTCGCCCCCATTCCCGACTATCGCACTATCGAATGTGTATACCTGAGCCAAAGACTACTCAAGTAGAAGAATGGAAAACTACGTTTCTTGGAAAGTTTCAAGTTTTGCCGAAAAATGCGTTACGGAGATAGGAGGTTTTCATTCTTTCAGCACAAAAATTGTTATTACTTTTGATAGAAGGCAGACCCAGTGTTCATCTTTTGATGCTGAGTTTATTTTTATATCTTACGTAGAATCGTGCATGTCTTGTGCATGAAAATCCAAAGAATGGCACAGCTCGGCTCATTAATTTCATGAATCATGTCACAATCATTCAAAACTTAATGACTGTGTAACAAAATGTGTAACAGAATGATGAAATATGAATAGATTCATAAAACCAATGGAGTGGAATTGTTGCCATTTTTAATGATTGCTAGGAATGGGACATGAACGCAAAACTATTCGTAACATATATCCTATATACTAAAACTGGCTTGTCTCCATATGCCCATACGTGATTGATTTCAGAAAGGCAAAAATAGAAAAAAAGGACATTGACTCTGTATTCTATATTAAGAACAAAAACAATTTTTCTACTGGAAAATGAAAACTTCCGATCTCCGCAATGTATTTTTCGGTGAAACCTGCCTTCTAAATATCATGACTCTGGAGTCAGTATTGATTTTGCGGCGCAAAAACGCTTGGCCCTATATATTTGAGCCTTCAGGCCTCAGCCAATCAGGTGCGGCCACGTTGGTATAAAAGGCATAAAAAGGGGAGAGGTAAGTTGGGGGTGCAGATTTCAGTAAAAGAGTACAGTGAGTGAGCACCTCGCACCGCTAGGCACCCCGTTTAACAACAAGTGAGTACAGGGCTGCGGCATGACAATTCTCCCCGAGTGGAATAAAAATGATTGGGAATCGAACCAATGATTGGGAATTGGGAATCGAAGCTGATCGAATCAACTTCTTTGTAGATCTTGTCTCCGCCTTTGGCCTGCCGCAGGTGCGGCCGAGCCGCGATCGGTGGCTCCGGTTTGTCCAAGCTTCCTGGCATGCCAGGCGGCTGCGGCGCCGGCCCGGCTGGCTGGTCTGGCGCTTCTGGCAGCCGCTTGACCTGCGTGGCGTGCCAGCAGCAGGTGGTGTCGTCGCGCTGCGTGATCAGCGAGTCTTCGAGCACTTTGGACACGACCCACGGCGTTGAGTCGTAGAAGGCGCCGGCCTTTTGTCTGGACTGCAGCCATCGCAGGACGCGGTCTCCTGGCCGAATGTAGTGGTCTGCTGCCTTGGCCCTTTGGTCGGCGTAGCGCTTCATCTTCTCCTTGGACAGCTGGTCCTTGTCCTTGATGGCTGCTCTCGTTGCGTCCACCGGCTGCGAGTGCTGGAGGTTGGGGATCGTGTCGGGGATCTGCCGCCCGAACAGAACGCTGGCGGGCGCGATCCCAGTAGCGCTGTGCGGAGTGCGTCTGTACGCAGCCAGGTACTCGTCGATTGCTGCCGTCCAGTCCCTGCCTTCGGCCACGGCCGTACGGATGGCCTTGTTGAGTCTCTGGTTGCACCTTTCCGTAGCGCCGTTGGCCTGTGGGTACAGCGGAGTGATCCGGTGGTGCCTGGAGCCTTGGTCCACCAAGAAGCTGCTAAACTCAGCCGACGCGAAGGACGGGCCGTTGCCGGTCGTCACTTTCATGGGCTGCCCGAAGATGCTGAACCAATTCCGCAGCATGCGGATGACTGCCGCGGCGGTGGTGCTCGACATGACCTCGACCAGTGGGATGCGCGAGAAGTGATCCGTGCAGACGAGCAGCGACTTGCCGTTGACGGGCCCGATGATGTCCATGCCAAGCTCCAGCCAGGGCGCCGCAGGTAGTTTGGTCGGCTTGAGCGGCGTCGCCTTTGGCGTGGTCTCGCGGGTGCAGATCTGGCAGCTCAGGCAGGCCACCTCGTGCGCCTGTACTGATGCTCGCATGCTGGGCCACCACATCTTGGCTTGCACACCTTGTCTCTCTAATGCCCTGGTGACCTTGGTGCGCCAGCTGCAGGCGCCGGTAGCGCAGTGCTGTAGGCATGAAGATCTGGCCCAGACGTAGCAGCAGGCCGTCGAGCTTAGACAACTCATGGGGGACGGTGTGCAGCCTTCACGCTTCGGGTTCAGGTTGCTCCTGTCCCGAACCTGACACTGCGGATGCCGTGAGGCGCGGCTTGGACTGTGGCATCTTGGTTGGAGGCCGCTTTGATGGTCGCCAGGCTGATGGACACCGGCGTTGCTGCTTGGACTGCCGTGGCCACGTAGATTACGTCTTCTTGCTAACCAACGTTGTTAGGCGGCATCGGCAGTGGCTGGCGGCTCAAAACGTGGTGGTGGTGATGGTTTCTTGGCCAGAGCTAGTCCGGGGGGGGGGGCACGTCTGCGCCCCTATCCTCTGGAGATACTCGAGCACGCGGGGCCGTCGTCTGCGATGACCGTCAGCGACGCGTTTGGTCCGAGGACCTTCGCCCGGATGTCTGCGTGTACCGGGCACTGGATCATGAGGTGTTCGAGGTCCTCCTCAGCTTTGCCGCATGCTGGGCAGGTCGCGGATGGTTCCAGGCCGATGCGGTCGCGATATTTGCGGAGGCGGAGCTGGGCCAGGGTCACATGGGCTTTGCGCCCGGAGCCCGGCGGTAGGCGTTTCGGTGGCCTTCCGTGAGTGGCAGAGCGATGCGTCGCGCAGTGCTGGTCATTGGCGTAGGCCTGGTGGAGGTCCGAGGCTACTAGCACAGCAATGGCTGAGCGGGTGCTGCGGAGGTCCAGTGGAGCGTCTGCTTGGGGGAGCCGAGCCGCTGGACGCTGGTGCGTTTTTGCAGGTTCCTGCGTTGGAGTGAGGCTTGGTGGCGGAAAGTAAGCTGTGGATCCAGGTAAACGCCGAGCAGTTTTGGGTGCAGTTCGAAGGGGCCTGGGAGACGCCGAGCATGATGCGTGGCTGCACCTTTCCGTTTGTCTCACGCAGGTCGAGAGAGAAGTACGCAACGACCGACTTGGTCCTGCTGAGGTCCACTTTCCAGTTTTGGGACCACAACAGGAGCCAATTGGTCGCGCGTTGTTGGGTTTGCTCGCACTCCCGGACAGTTGCGCCCTGAGCTCCAAAGATTGCTGTCGTCGGCGTAAGCTATAGTCAGGACGTCCTCAGGCGCGCCATCCAGGAGGTCGTCCATGTAGACGATCCATAGGGTCGGGGCGAGGACCGATCCTTGCGGGAGGCCATCGGAGAAGGTGAGGATCCAGCTACTGGTTCCGTTCCAGGTGACGCGGGCGCGTCTGTCCGAGAGGAACCTTCTGAGCCATCGGTTCATGCAGGTGGGGACCCTCTTGCGGTGCAGTTTGACGGTTTGGGCATTTTGTAGGCTCTCGAAGAATCTCCGAGGAGAGCTGAGCGCTTTGCTGGCTTCTTAGCCATCGATGATGTAGTGCGTGACGGCAGTGATTTGCTCCTCAGTGGAGCGGTACCTGCGAAAGCCGGCCTGGGCTGGATTGATCCTCACTCCAGCTGATTCAGCTGATCCTCATTCCACTTGGGTGAGGCGTTCGTTGATCATCCTTTCAGCGACCTTAGCAACGCAGGAAAGAAGGCATATCGGGCGATAGTCAGCGGTAAGGTTCACCAAGGCAGCTTACAGGGGGCCGCCAGGGCTGCTCTGGCTTCAATGGCGATAGCTTTGTCGCGCTGCTTGTCCTTGGGCAGCAGGTGGCTGACTGTTGCGTACTCTTTACAGAAGAGGTCAGCCTTTTGGCGGTCTGTGGTGGCTACGCATCCAGTTGGGGTTTTGATCGCAACGGACGGCCCGCAGGCTGGTGATATGCCGTCGAGGGTGCGGATGATTCCCCAGAGGTCCGCCGACTTCAGTTCTGCCTGGTAGTCGCTGACGAACTCTTGCCACAGGGATTCTTTGGCTTTGCGGATGGCCTCGGTGGCAGCGGCCGCCGCAGTCTGGAAATCCGTAGCAAGCGTCTCGTTGTTTAGGTCCGCCCTGAGCTTCTCCAGTGTTTCGCGTCGGGCGTTGCAGGCAGATTCGACTTCGGGGCACCACCAGCCGATCGGGGCGCGCCGGGCGCCTTTGGGGATTGCCTTGTTCGCCGCGCGGAGTGTGGTGTTGTTGTTAAACGAGGGTGGGAAGCCAGGGGGCAACCCTTGTGTTAGCGAGTGTGGTGTTAGCGAGCTTGGCAGCCGCCCCTGAGGCGGTCCGGGGTGGGCGCTTTGTCCAGTGTTTTAGCTCGGATTCGATGACCTGGCGGAAAAGATCCCAGTTGGCTTTCTGATAGGCGAAGCGAGTCGTTCTTTTGGTGCGGCGTTGTCGCTGGCTCGAAACGTAGGACGGGCTGGTACACCACCTGGAACACGAGGTCTTGCAGTCGCAATGTCATTCGCTCGATCCGTGGCGGTGGCCGAGATCCCGGAATTTCAGGCCACCGTACTTCACTGCCAGGGCCTCGCGCTCCGTCTGGGAGTAGCGCTGCTCCGTCGGGCTCAGACTGCAGCTGGCGTAGGCCACCGGCCGTGTCGATCCGTCCGGCTGTACCTGGGCAAGGATGGCGCCGACGCCGGTTGGGCTGGCGTCCACGATCAGCTGGATCTGCAGTTCGCTGTTGACGAATACCAGCGCCTGGCTGCTGGATGTCGTTGAAGGCCGCTTCCTGCTGCTCGCCTCAGGTCCACTCGGCGGCTCGCTTCGTCAGCTCCCGTAACGGCCAGGCCCTATCGGACAGGTTGCTGATGAAGCTGGCCACGAAGGTGACGAGACCCAGGAAGGAGCGGACCTCGGTCGCGTTGGTCGGCCGCTTGAAGCTGCGGAAGGCCTCCACCTTCTCCTTGCTTGGGTGGATGCCGGCGGCCGTGAGTCGCATGGCAAGGAAGTCGACCTCCCCCTGGGCGAACCGACACTTCTTGATGTTCAGTGTGATGTTGCTCTCCTTCAGTCGAGCAAGGCAGTCTCGAAGACGCTGGATGTGCTCCTTGATGTCCTTTGCGTACACCAGGACGTCGTCATGCACGCCCGGGAGACCGCTCAGGACGGAGGTCATCAAATGCTGGAGGATCTCCGAGGCGGACGTGTAGCCCATGCAGAGACGGCGCAGTCGCAGGAGGCCGATGGCAGACTTGGTTGGCATCTGGCCTCAGCTTGATGGTAACGCTGACTCCCTTGACGCATCCGATGACTTGCAAGCGGTCGCTGAAGCCTGCCAGGATGCTCTTGAGCTGCAGCTGCTTGGGCAGGTGACGGTCCTTGCAGTCCGCTGGCTTGGCCAGGCTAGCCACCATCGCCGATTCTTTGACGACCGCTGGACCAAACCTCAGCATGAGTATCGGAGTTCAGCTGCTGTTGATGATGAAGGTGAAAGAGAATCTTCCTACAAACTTATACGCTTGTAAAAAGAGCGTTTATCTTGGCATTCTCGTCAATTAAGCTTGGCGTAGAGAAATCGGGACCGGGGCTCCATTTTCGGGCTCCATTTTGACTCTTAAGTTCACATCCTCTTTTCCAGGAAACTTGGTTTCCCGTCCTTCTGTAGCACGGCCGCCGGATTTTTACACGGCCACCTGATGACGAACTTTCTGTCCGCTGTTTGGTTAGGACTTTTGCACGTTGCATGAACACTTTTTTGTTGTTTTCCTTTTGTTTTGGTTGCGCGTGGTTTGTGCCGTCGGGGGTGGGGGCTGCTCTCTTATTACTTTCATCTCGCTGTAGTCTGTGCATGCCGCCACTCCAGATGGGTGAGTCATTTTAACTTTTCCATCGCTGGCTATATCATCGCTCCGCAGTTGTCGTGCATGCCAAAATATATTTTGCGATTTTTTCCTCTAAATTCTCTGCTCTCACGAGCTACACAATTTAGACAGGATCGTGTCGTACAACAGATTTATTGGTGGTGTTGACAGGCTGGAGCCCTATAACCCATGCCGGCGACCGGCAAAAGAGGCCCTCACAAAGCTTAGCGCGCATCTTTTTCTTGTGCTGTCCAGAAACGGCTGGATTGTGTGTACTGATCGTGCGGAGGTACACTCGAGTTTCTAAAGTTCAGCAGGCTATGATAGCCGCAAGCTACGATGCTCACTTGAGATTCTTAACATTTGAATCGGATATGCAAGATTCTGTGCAACTGCATAGCTCGTAGAATCCACTGTAGCAGGTCAAATATAGCAACATACTTGGGGTTGAGGCTGTCACTCTTGCTTGCGTTAACCACTATGAAATCGAAGTCGCATGCTGCAGGACACCGTGGTGACTGTCAATGGGGAGGGTAAGGAGAAGGGAAGGGAGACAAGCTAAAAGGGAGATAGGATAGAAACTTGCAGGTTGGATGCGATTCACACTACTGATCAGGGAAGTAGAACGACAGTGCATGACGGGACAAATTCCATCTGCAGTTTTCTGCAGCTAACCACCGCCAGACCGGAGTCTGACGGGTTCACCGGGAAATGCGCGAGTTTTTGCTCAGAAAATAAACGTGCTGCGGTAGCAAAACAGTAGTTCAAAGTTCAAGCGGTAGTTCAAATTTTTCATTTCTGTTTAGTGCAATTGTGGCAGGAGCCTTAACGCGCTAAGGTTAACGCGCTATTGCACTGTCGAATGCGTGAGATCCATGTGCGTGCCCAGGCTCAGTCGAATGAGCGTCACTTGAGACAATTGAAAAACTCGTCAGCGAGCGAAGATCTCTCAGCTAAGCCATTTTGTCCAGGAACATGACTTAAAGTGAACGGAAGTTTTCAGAACCTAGGGCAAGATGGCAAAAAAATTAAATTATAAACACAGTGCTCATGGACTGTTCAGTCGCCATCAACTATTAACGTTGGTTGTCAAGTAAAAGCTAGAATATAGCAAAACCAAAACAGAAATAAAAATTGATTCAATCATAAATTGAATGAAAAACTGAATTGCTCAGCCGCAAGGAACAATCAAGCCAGACTTCCACCAAATCAGTAGACACGGTAATTACGGACAAATGCCCTCATCGGCACTCAAGTTGATTGCTGTTGTCTGGACGAGTATTTATCCGACGCATCCGCGAAAAGTTGAGGCGAATCGACAGCAGAAAAAGTTCCCAGCTTCCAGTGGCGCTCTCCATTTGCAATAAATTCGAAGTCTCAAGCAAAACATTTCCAATATCTATGAAAACATTTCACTGTGACAGACAGCACCTCTTGGTGCAGCCGTTTCTTCTGACTCTCCTGGCGCTCAGTGCAGCCTCGGCAACTGTGGATCAGGCGGCCACAGCTCACTTCTCGGTGACTAACGGGCTCTGCAGCACTGAGGAGTCGCTTGCTGAAGCCTCGGAAGCGGCGAGTAAAATCGAATGCGCAGCGCACTGCGCCAGGACCAGCGGCTGCATCGCCTGCCACGGCAACGAGTCGCTTTCCAACAATAAGTGGCGGCTTCTGCGAAACCGGTCGGCTCAGCTGACGCCCGGAAGTTGCAAACTGATCGCCAAGATGGACACTGCTCTGGGTAACATATTTTTATTTATTCAAAACACAAATTTAGTGCTAAGCAGGAACCCAAAGAACCGCGTTTCGAATAAAAAAATTTGCTTTTAGAGAATTGCGAAGACAACAAAACACTCGAAGCGCCGTTTCTGGTCCTTAATTCTACGAGTGTGGCTGAAAACCTGGCCGAGCTCCTCTGCTTCCGATGGTGCACGCGGCTGGCGGCGGACGGCTCCCTGTTTGCGCCGATTCTCGACGCCGCAGCCGCTGCCCCCAAAGCCGCCGGACCCGCCGTCCGCTGCGTGTCGTTCAATGCCTCCGCCTACTTCGCCCACATCGCTGCCGCCGACTACCCAGCCGACGACTTCTCGCCTCTCGCCGTGTCGGTCCGTTGGCGAAGCCACTTCTCCAGCGAGACCTGGTGCACCCACACTGCGGCCGCCAATGTCCCGCCTGTGCTCCACCTCGCTTGGTCGCAGCCGCATCACCTGGACGTTTGCGCCCACGCCTGCGCGTCGCGTCCGACCTGCGAGTTCTTCGTCTTCAACGCGTCCGGCTGCTTTGAGGGATCGCTCAGCCTCTACCTGAACAGCCGCCTCCACGGCGTCCAAGGCTGCAGCATGTGGCACAAAGCGCGCACCTGGGCCTCATCAATGCTCGCCTTCTACACCTTCAACTCGAGCATGCTGAACCTCGCCAACCCGACCGTCATGCCGGCCGTCAACAACACACCGATCGACATCGGACCCGACGGCGTCCAGATTCCGTTGAGCATATCGCAGTTCGTGAGGCTCAACCTGTCGCACATTGGCTTCGACTCGCTTGTCAGGTTCGTTTTTTCTTTTTGTATTTTGAATTTAAATTTAACTTTTTCACTGACCCTCCTTTTCTCATCTAAAAGCATCCCACCGACACCTTTCAGGGCTGGGACGCAATTCACCTTCTTTGTCACTTTCGTTCGGGGCACTGTAAAGTATCGAACCGAGCTCGCAATGTTCGCCAGCTGCTCCAACAACAACAACCACAACGGTGCCATCAACGAACAGTCCGTTGGCAACGAAGGCTGGTTCCTGAACTCCCTGACTGGCGATTGGCAGGTTGCAACGTCCGTCGCTGCTGGATCGACTTACACCTATCCCAGCGGCTCTGCAATCCACTTTGCCATGGCCATCGGCCCGACATCCGGCTACTTTGTGGTGAACGGTGTGAAGCTGGACACCACCTTCTACACCTCCGCCAGCACGTACGGCACGGATCCCGAGCGAATCGGCTGCCTCTACCTTGGCTTCAACTGGCATAATGCGCCAACAAAGTTTTTGTACGGCCGAATCAAAGTACTCGGCATCTTCAAAGAAATGCTCACTGTTGAGCAGATTATGGAGTTGGTTTAGTTTTGGGATACGGAAATGGGAAAATATTACTGCTCCAAGCAACTTGTGTGGACACACTAAACCTGAAGAACACACTATACACACGCTCGTATGAAGAGACATTTTTGAAATGGTTCACAGTTTTTGAATATCGAGTGTCTTGATGCAGACAAGAATTACATCAAGGATAATATATTGACCCTTGATCCTTGATTGACCCTTGAGCGTGTCTCCGATTCAGCCTGAGCTAAACACTTTCTTATTCTACATGCAGTCCATTAATTCTTATTGCAGCAATTGTCTGTCAACGCAAAATAACAATACGCGTTGTCCCAGAAGGTCCCTCAAAACAGCGTCACTTGGCGCTCGATATGGGGCCTCAGGTAGAATCCATGGCCCACCTGTTCGCGCCTTTATAGGCTACCTTCACCGGCGAAAGCAGCCGCACCTCCTAAATAAACTCTGGCCAGAACAAATGGATGATGTGGCCATCCAGCTGGAGTCGCCGACGGCGCAACAGGTCGCTTGGACGGGCCGGCAATGAAGTGTTATGTAAATGCCTCGCTCGTCCCCAATCTCGAATGCGTAGTGTAAGCGGCATTTTCTTTCTACTTGAGTGCAACCCTGTTGGAATCCATGTCTCGGTACTCTAAAGGTCTGCCCTCTGGCGGTCAGACAGGGCCTCGGACAGCATGACCCCAATATGACTGACAGATATAAGAGTATATATTGAATCACCTTTTTTTCAGCACGCAAACCTAGACCTTACAGTCACGAATTTTGGTTCGATTCCGGGAGCCGCCACATTTTCATTTCGAGCTTGTGACAAAAACATTCGTCGTGGCATTTTTCGTCAGCAGCGAAATGAGCAGAACTGCTTTACTGCTGCTTGTGAGACGATTTCACCGAAGGCGTTGCGCCAGGATGGCGACACATCATTATTATTTCGTTTTTTTATCAACAAAAGATGAGGCGCATGTGCCTAATGGAAAAGAGGAGCAAAGGTATTGAATATATTTATTGCCAATAGTAGAAAATAGAAAATTTGAATGCAGAAAAAGAATAGTAAGAGGGAGGGATAGAGGGAGCTTAAAGACTGCAGGCGCAGCAGATGAGGCGAGACCTCTTAGTGGGTTGAGCGAAGGAGCAGGGGGTAGGGAGGTGCAAATTTGCGGAGGGAAGTAAGAGTGAGATGAAGGGAGGAAGGTAAGAGTGAGATGAAGGGAGGGAAGTAAGTGAAATGAAGGGAGGGAAGTAAGAGTGAGATGAAGGGAGGGAAGTAAGAGTGAGATGAAGAGAGGGAAGTAAGAGTGAGATGAAGGGAGGGAAGTAAGTGAAATGAAGGGAGGGAAGTAAGAGTGAGATGAAGGGAGGGAAGTAAGAGTGAGATGAAGAGAGGGAAGTAAGTGAGATGAAGGGAGGGAAGTAAGAGTGAGATAAAGGGAGGAAGCAAGTGAGATGAGGGGAGGGAAGTAAGTGAGATGAAGGGAGAGAAGTAAGTGAGATGAAGGGAGGGAAGTAAGTGAGATGAGGGGAGGGAAGTAAGTGAGATGAAGGGAGCTGTTATGGCGGACGCATACCTGTGCTTGGGGGTTAGTTTAAAGTACGCTATGCGTCACCCATTGTCGTTTACTCTCGGTCTAAATTGCGTCATCCACAGACTCATCGCTCATCGTACAGTATTTGGTTGTTTCTCTCGTGCGCGGTTTCAACGGATATTTAACTTGTTAAAGTGCAGTACGCTAGCATAAATATATAGCAAATCGCGAGCAGCTCAAATCGCAGCTTTCTACTAGCAAATAATCGGAGCTCAAGTCAAACACAACAGGAGCTACATTGAGATGAGGGGTGAGATAGTGTGCACGACAATTGAAGCACCGAAATTCAGAGCACAGAAACAGCGATGCGTCCTGACATTTTTTTCTTACTTTTTCGGAATATGGCGCCCACAAAACAAGCAAAAGAAGGCAGCGATAGACAGCATTTGGAGTGTATTTCATTCGATCGAGTAACATACCAGGTTGACTCATTGAAAGATAAAAAAATATCAGTTAAATTCAACTTTTTTTGCGACAGCAATCGAGTAAAAAAAGTGATAAATCATTTTGATTTAACTGTGCAGATAAATGGGTCTATGACATTTGCTCTTGGTTGTGCTGCTAGCCGGATGTGTTGCTAGCCGGATGTGTTTCTAGTCAGATGTGTTGCTAGCCGGATGTGTTGCTAGCCGGATGTGTTGCTAGCCGGATGTGTTACTAGCCAGATGTGTTGCTAGCCAGATGTGTTGCTAGCCGGATGTACTGCTAGTCAGATGTGTTGCTAGTCAGATGTGTTGCTAGCCGGATGTACTGCTAGTCAGATGTGTTGCTAGCCGGATGTACTGCTAGTCAGATGTGTTGCTAGCCAGATGTGTTGCTAGCCGGATGTGTTGCTAGCCGGATGTGTTACTAGCCGGATGTGTTTCTAGTCAGATGTGTTGCTAGCCGGATGTACTGCTAGTCAGATGTGTTGCTAGCCGGATGTGTTGCTAGCCGGATGTGTTGCTAGCCGGATGTGTTGCTAGCCGGATGTGTTACTGTCTAGCCAGTGAGTTATTCAGACATTGCACCATAGAACAAAAATCTGGCTAGCAAACGGGGTCTTTCAAGTTCACATACGATTTTGTTCACTCCTTCACCTCTGATTCAGTAGAGTTGCTTTAGGAGATCAAATCAGATGACCCCCTCAAATCTGCTTGCCATGGATTTGACCCGGCCTGACGGACGATGAAGCTGCTGGCTTTCTTGTCCTGTCTTGGCTATACCGGCCTGTCCAGCCTCGGACGCTGTCGCCGGATGAGGCAGAGCAGCTGACGACGCCGCCGAATCGCCTCGGGCAGGCCACCTGGGAGCCGCTTTCGGAGGCAGAGGAGCTGCCGATGGCGATGGCTGGAGCAGATTTGAAGGAGGAGGTCAGATGTCTGCAGCTGACGGTTGTATGGCCCTCTATGGTCATAACTGACCGTCAGAAACGGCAGCTTCTGAGAAGCACAGCAGTTGTATCCAAGACCTCTTACCGCTGTTACTGCAGTCTGTTCTCGAATCTGCATCGGAAGAGGCGGCATTGGCGGTGGCGGATGAGGCGATTTTACTGGAGGCGGCGGCGGCGGTGGCGGCGGCGGTGGCGGCGGCGGTGGCATCGGAAGCGTCGGCTTTGTTTATTTTAGCTCTAAACTATTGGATTTACATGCGTGAACTGAATCGAGCGATTGTTGACTTCCAAGTTCTGTTACTACACAGTGCTCGGTGGCAGGTTGCACAGGGTACAGCTGGCTGCAGGAGTGCAGTTGAACCCCAAGCATCCCAATCATTACTTGATTAGAGCCTCAGAGGTGTCGTCGCTCAAGGTATGTTTAGCGACAGTCGAGTTGCTTTGACCGAAGTCCAGCTGCCGTTCCGCATCCAGCAAATCGCACTTGGGCTGTTGACCTCCGAATTGGAGTACAGGCCGTTGGGGTTTGCTTGAGCGCAGGACTTGAACCACCAGCCGGAGTTGCCGTGGAAATATGTAGAGCAGGAGCCACCCAGTAGGTCATTGTCTTGTTCCATCGTGGAGAACCGCATTCCACTGTGATAGCCGAGGTTGTTGTAAAAAAAGTTCGAGCGAGTCCGCTCCAAGCGTCCCACAGTCATGTTATATTTCGATCTGGCGTCTTGAACTCGAAAGTTGGAGTACTCTTGAAACAGCTTCTCCTCGTGCCAGGAGAAAATTTCAACCAGCAGAGTGACACCATCATCCAGTACCGAGCTGAGCTCGTGAATGTCCAGCAGGCCTGGTAATGTTTTGAACGTGGACAACTTTAGGTGGGTTGCGGACACCCAGCCGTCCTAACCGATGCTGTACGCAGGCACACAATCATGCACTCGCTCACACAGGGTGAACAGCAGCCCAGACTTTATAATCATCAGGCATGTACACTCCCTGTGCCCTGGGGCTTGGGTCTCATGGTTGTGAATTGCACAACAAACCCCAAATGAATGCGGCCGCGCAACGGAATCGAACCAAGGGGTCGCGGCGCGCGAGTATACTCTGGCCCTTTATACATTGGAAACAAATTAAAGTAGACGAACGAACAACACTAAAGTAGGCCAATTTTCGCTGAAGAATTAGCATTAAGGGGTCGTACTATAAAGCTGTCGTAGCGTAAGTTCGATCGCACGTCGGAACTTTTACACTGCGGAGATAGGAGCTAAGAACGATCGTATCTTACGCTGGCTTTATAGAACGGGCCCTTAAGACCAGAAGTTCAAAAATAAATTTTCAAACTTTTTCTCGACAAACTTGTGAGCGCATCTTGAACAAGACAGCTGAAAAGTACCCAACTGACTAGCCTAATGCTTTTTTCAGCGAGAAACCACCTCAAGCGGAATTCGCACGAATTGCGAGTCTTAGCATCCTTGTACTTTAGCAGTCCATGATTGGAACTCTTTCTGGTGCTAAACAAGCTTTTTAAATCACAAAAAGCAACAGACCGATCCAGAAGTTAAGTTCGTTGCCGAACCCAGTCTCGTAGCTGCTCCAACTCTGCTCAAAGCTGACGGAGTCGCTCACTCGCTGCTGGATGGGACACCACAAGCGGCCGTCATCAGTTGCCGAGACAGTGTTTTTGCACGATGATGTCGAATCTGCATGCAGGAAAGCGTGAAATGAATCATATTTATTTCAATCTTATTTCAGTAAAAATCTATCGCTAGATTTTTGTTCCGGAAAACGAAAAAAATCCGCTCACCCAAATTTCTGCGATAAAATACGAACCGCGAGTCCGGAATTCCGGCATTTTCATTCGACATTCGGCACTCGAACGCCTCGACAGAGAATCCAAACGACAGACAGTCGGGGCGCTTGGTGCAGAGCATTGCGCAGTCAAGAATGCTAGCAACGGTTTCAGTTGATACCCTTGTAAACATCGTTTGCGTCCTTGTCTCCGATTCCAGAGAAAACGTCTCCCTTGAACACACTGGCACCGCACTGTCTCTGAAGTGCGGAGCGAAGATGCTTAGAAAGATATGGGAAACATGGGAAAATTAATCTGCATGGACATAGCGGGGAACTTACTGAGAGGCACAGGTATCAGTCAGCAGCAGCGCTACCGCCAGCCAGAAGACCAGATTAACAGGACACTGTCTCATCCTGATGCTGCACCAGTGAAGCTGTTTGGGAGGCAGAATTGTCGGGAAATGAAAGATTTCTCCGCATATATCATATCTGCAGCACCCATTGTCCGGGATTTTTCGTTTTTCTTCGCATTCAATGTAGGATTGGCTGGAGCAGCCGTACAGACGGATGGCAATTTTTATGAAAGAATTCAGCTGCATTCGTCCCTAAACTGCTTGCTGCTTGCGCACGGTTGGGCTCTCTTAAACAAAGCATTTCCATCATTTTCCAGTTTGAGCTGCATGAGTTCTGCACTGCTAAACGCATACATTCGCTGCTTGTTGAGCTCAGATGGGATTAAACAATTAAGGAGAGTAAAAAAAATTTTAAACTGTAAAATTTCCTGCAAACTCAAAGTTCACAGGAGATTCTTAAAATTTGAATAGGATTTTGCTGAGTGGCATAAAATGGCACACATAGTAACATACTTGGGGGTTGAGGCTGTCGCCTTTGCTTGCCTCAGACACTATGAAACCGAAGTCGCATGCTGCAGGACACCGGTGACTGGGATGGAGAAGGGTTAAGAAGCAGAGCATATTGAATTCAGATTGGATGCCGGACCAATTCCTCCCTTGAATCGCCAAGCATGAGAAGATGAAGATGTGACTGAGGCCTTGGGATAGAGCCACCTTGGAGCTTTGAGAAGCAGGTCGAGCTCCTGCACGCTCGCCCCCATTCTCGACTATCGCACTATCGAATGTGTACCTGAGCGAAAGACTACTCAAGTAGAAGAATGGAAAACTACGTTTCTTGGAAAGTTTCAAGTTTTGCCGAAAAATGCGTTACGGAGATAGGAGGTTTTCATTCTTTCAGCACAAAAATTGTTATTACTTTTGATAGAAGGCAGACCCAGTGTTCATCTTTTGATGCTGAGTTCATTTTTATATCCCACGTAGAATCGTGCATGTCTTGTGCATGAAAATCCAAAGAATGGCACAGCTCGGCTCATTAATTTCATGAATCATGTCACAATCATTTATAACTTAATGACTGTGTAACAAAATGTGTAGAGAATGATGAAATATGAATAGATTCATAAAACCAATGGAGTGGAATTGTTGCCATTTTTAATGATTGCTAGGCATGGGACATGAACGCAAAACTATTCGTAACATATATCCTATATACTAAAACTGGCTTGTCTTCATATTCCCATAAGTGATTGATTTCAGAAAGGCAAAAATAGAAAAAAAGGACATTGACTCTGTATTCTATATTAAGAACAAAAACAATTTTCTACTGGAAAATGAAAACTTCCGATCTCCGCAATGTATTTTTCGGTGAAACCTGCCTTCTAAATATCATGACTCTGGAGTCAGTATTGATTTTGCGGCGCTAAAACGCTTGGCCCTATATATTTGAGCCTTCAGGCCTCAGCCAATCAGGTGCGGCCACGTTGGTATAAAAGGCATAAAAAGGGGAGAGGTAAGTTGGGGGTGCAGATTTCAGTAAAAGAGTACAGTGAGTGAGCACCTCGCACCGCTAGGCACCCCGTTTAACAACAAGTGAGTACAGGGCTGCGGCGTGACAATTCTCCCCCAGGTGGAATAAAATTGGTAATCGAAGCTGATCGAATCAACTTCTTTGTAGATCTTGTCTCTGCCTTTGGCCTGCCGCAGGTGCGGCCGAGCCGCGATCGGTGGCTCCGCTTTGTCCAAGCTTCCTGGCATGCCAGGCGGCTGCGGCGCCGGCCCGGCTGGCTGGTCTGGCGCTTCTGGCAGCCGCTTGACCTGCGTGGCGTGCCAGCAGCAGGTGGTGTCGTCGCGCTGCGTGATCAGCGAGTCTTCGAGCACTTTGGACACGTCCCACGGCGTTGAGTCGTAGAAGGCGCCGGCCTTTTGTCTGGACTGCAGCCATCGCAGGACGCGGTCTCCTGGCCGAATGTAGTGGTCTGCTGCCTTGGCCCTTTGGTCGGCGTAGCGCTTCATCTTCTCCTTGGACAGCTGGTCCTTGTCCTTGATGGCTGCTCTCGTTGCGTCCACCGGCTGCGAGTGCTGGAGGTTGTGGATCGTGTCGGTGATCTTCCGCCCGAACGGAACGCTGGCGGGCGCGATCCCAGTAGCGCTGTGCGGAGTGCGTCTGTACGCAGCCAGGTACTCATCGATTGCTGCCGTCCAGTCCCTGCCTTCGGCCACGGCCGTACGATGGCCTTGTTGAGTCTCTGGTTGCACCTTTCCGTAGCGCCGTTGCCCTGTGGGTACAGCGGAGTGATCCGGTGGTGCCTGGAGCCTTGGTCCACCAAGAAACTGCTAAACTCAGCCGACGCGAAGGACGGGCCGTTGCCGGTCGTCACTTTCATGGGCTGCCCGAAGATGCTGAACCAATTCCGCAGCATGCGGATGACTGCCGCGGCGGTGGTGCTCGACATGACCTCGACCAGTGGGATGCGCGAGAAGTGGTCCGTGCAGACGAGCAGCGACTTGACGTTGACGGGCCCGAAGATGTCCATGCCGAGCTCCAGCCAGGGCGCCGCCGGTAGTTTGGTCGGCTTGAGCGGCGTCGCCTTTGGCGTGGTCTCGCGGGTACAGATCTGACAGCTCAGGCAGGCCACCTCGTGCGCCTGTACTGATGCTCGCATGCTGGGCCACCACACCTTGGCTTGCACACCTTGTCTCTCTAATTCCCTGGTGACTTTGGTGCGCCAGCTGCAGGCACCGGTAGCGCAGTGCTGTAGGCATGAAGATCTGGCCCAGACGTAGCAGCAGGCCGTCGAGCTTAGACAACTCGTGGGGGACGGTGTGCAGCCTTCACGCTTCGGGTTCAGGTTGCTCTTGTCCCGAACCTGACACTGCGGATGCCGTGAGGCGCGGCTTGGACTGTGGCATCTTGGTTGGATGCCGCTTTGATGGTCGCCAGGCTGATGGACACCGGCGTTGCTGCTTAAACTGCCGTGACCACGTAGATTACGTCTTCTTGCTCACCAACGTTGTTAGGCGGCATCGGCAGCGGCTGGCGGCTCAAAACGTGGTGGTGGTGATGGTTTCTTGGCCAGAGCTAGTCCGGGGGGGGGCGCGTCTGCGCCCCTATCCTCTGGAGATACTCGAGCACGCGGGGCCGTCGTCTGCGATGACCGTCAGCGACGCGTTTGGTCCGAGGACCTCCGCCCGGATGTCTGCGTGTACCGGGCACTGGATCATGAGGTGTTCGAGGTCCTCCTGAGCTTTGCCGCATGCTGGGCAGGTCGCGGATGGTTCCAGGCCGATGCGGTTGCGATATTTGCGGAGGCGGAGGCAGTGGCCGCGGTGCGGAGCTGGGCCAAGGTCACATGGGCTTTGCGCCCGGAGCCCGGCGGTAGGCGTTTCGGTGGCCTTCCGTGAGTGGCAGAGCGATGCGTCGCGCAGTGCTGGTCATTGGCGTAGGCCTGGTGGAGGTCCGAGGCTACTAGCACAGCAATGGCCGAGCGGGTGCTGCGGAGGTCCAGTGGAGCGTCTGATTGGGGGAGCCGAGCCGTGCCGCGCGCTGTGTTGTCCGCTATAGGTCGTTGAGCCGCAGGTTGCAGTGTCCGGGGACCCACTGGATGGTGACGTGGTGGCCCAACGGTACTCTTCTGAGCAGAGCCCAGATGTCCCTGCAGCATGGCGAAAGGCGCGGTAATGGGCCAGCGAGGAGGCTCCGGAGCAGGGACTGCGAGTCTGTGGCCCAGCGGAGCTCGCCGCTGCCCGGCCATGGCAGGATGTCGAGGGCGGCACGAGTCCGAAGCGAAGTTCAGCCAGGCTGCAGCGCCATGAAGGACGGCAGATTCGGCGTAGGTGCGATACAGGCGTGAGAGGATGTGCGAGTCCTGACCCCAATCACGGCCGGTGAGGCACCTCAGGACGCCGGTGCGTTTTTGCAGGTTCCTGCGTTGGAGTGAGGCTTGGTGGCGGAAAGTAAGCTGTGGATCCAGGTAAACGCCGAGCAGTTTTGGGTGCAGTTCGAAGGGGCCTGGGAGACGCCGAGCATGATGCGTGGCTGCACCTTTCCGTTTGTCTCACGCAGGTCGAGAGAGAAGTACGCAACGACCGACTTGGTCCTGCTGAGGTCCACTTTCCAGTTTTGGGACCACAACAGGAGCCAATCGGTCGCGCGTTGCTGGGTTTGCTCGCACTCCCGGACAGTCGCGCCCTGAGCTCCAAAGATTGCTGTCGTCGGCGTAAGCTATAGTCAGGACGTCCTCAGGCGCGCCATCCAGGAGGTCGTCCATGTAGACGATCCATAGGGTCGGGGCGAGGACCGATCCTTGCGGGAGGCCATCGGAGAAGGTGAGGATCCAGCTACTGGTTCCGTTCCAGGTGACGCGGGCGCGTCTGTCCGAGAGGAACCTTCTGAGCCATCGGTTCATGCAGGTGGGGACCCTCTTGCGGTGCAGTTTGACGGTTTGGGCATTTTGTAGGCTCTCGAAGAATCTCCGAGGAGAGCTGAGCGCTTTGCTGGCTTCTTAGCCATCTATGATGTAGTGCGTGACGGCAGTGATTTGCTCCTCAGTGGAGCGGTACCTGCGAAAGCCGGCCTGGGCTGGATTGATCCTCACTCCAGCTGATTCAGCTGATCCTCATTCCACTTGGGTGAGGCGTTTGTTGATCATCCTTTCAGCGACCTTAGCAACGCAGGAAAGAAGGCATATCGGGCGATAGTCAGCGGTAAGGTTCACCAAGGCAGCTTACAGGGGGCCGCCAGGGCTGCTCTGGCTTCAATGGCGATAGCTTTGTCGCGCCGCTGGTGGCTGACTGTTGCGTACTCTTTACAGAAGAGGTCAGCCTTTTGGCGGTCTGTGGTGGCTACGCGTCCAGTTGGGGTTTTGATCGCAACGGACGGCCCGCAGGCTGGTGATATGCCGTCGAGGGTGCGGATGATTCCCCAGAGGTCCGCCGACTTCAGTTCTGCCTGGTAGTCGCTGACGAACTCTTGCCACAGGGATTCTTTGGCTTTGCGGATGGCCTCGTTGGCGGCGGCCGCCGCAGTCTGGAAATCCGTAGCAAGCGTCTCGTTGTTTAGGTCCGCCCTGAGCTTCTCCAGTGTTTCGCGTCGGGCGTTGCAGGCAGATTTGACTTCGGGGCACCACCAGCCGATCGGGGCGCGCTGAGCGCCTTTGGGGATTGCCTTGTTCGCCGCGCGGAGTGTGGTGTTGTTGTTAAACGAGGGTGGGAAGCCAGGGGGCAACCCTTGCGTTAGCGAGTGTGGTGTTAGTGAGCTTGGCAGCCGCCCCTGAGGCGGTCCGGGGTGGGCGCTTTGTCCAGTGTTTTAGCTCGGATTCGATGACCTGGCGGAAAAGATCCCAGTTGGCTTTCTGATAGGCGAAGCGAGTCGTTCTTTTGGTGCGGCGTTGTCGCTGGCTCGAAACGTAGGACGGGCTGGTACACCACCTGGAACACGAGGTCTTGCAGTCGCAATGTCATTCGCTCGATCCGTGGCGGTGGCCGAGATCCCGGAATTTCAGGCCACCGTACTTCACTGCCAGGGCCTCGCGCTCCGTCTGGGAGTAGCGCTGCTCCGTCGGGCTCAGACTGCAGCTGGCGTAGGCCACCGGCCGTGTCGATCCGTCCGGCTGTACCTGGGCAAGGATGGCGCCGACGCCGGTTGGGCTGGCGTCCACGATCAGCTGGATCTGCAGTTCGCTGTTGACGAATGCCAGCGCCTGGCTGCTGGATGTCGTTGAAGGCCGCTTCCTGCTGCTCGCCTCAGGTCCACTCGGCGGCTCGCTTCGTCAGCTCCCGTAACGGCCAGGCCCTATCGGACAGGTTGCTGATGAAGCTGGCCACGAAGGTGACGAGACCCAGGAAGGAGCGGACCTCGGTCGCGTTGGTCGGCCGCTTGAAGCTGCGGAAGGCCTCCACCTTCTCCTTGCTTGGGTGGATGCCGGCGGCCGTGAGTCGCATGGCAAGGAAGTCGACCTCCCCCTGGGCGAACCGACACTTCTTGATGTTCAGTGTGATGTTGCTCTCCTTCAGTCGAGCAAGGCAGTCTCGAAGACGCTGGATGTGCTCCTTGATGTCCTTTGCGTACACCAGGATGTCGTCATGCACGCCCGGGAGACCGCTCAGGACGGAGGTCATCAAATGCTGGAGGATCTCCGAGGCGGACGTGTAGCCCATGCAGAGACGGCGCAGTCGCAGGAGGCCGATGGCAGACTTGGTTGGCATCTGGCCTCAGCTTGATGGTAACGCTGACTCCCTTGACGCATCCGATGACTTGCAAGCGGTCGCTGAAGCCTGCCAGGATGCTCTTGAGCTGCAGCTGCTTTGGCAGGTGACGGTCCTTGCAGTCCGCTGGCTTGGCCAGGCTAGCCACCATCGCCGATTCTTTGACGACCGCTGGACCAAACCTCAGCATGAGTATCGGAGTTCAGCTGCTGTTGATGATGAAGGTGAAAGAGAATCTTCCTACAAACATATACGCTTGTAAAAAGAGCGTTTATCTTGGCATTCTCGTCAATTAAGCTTGGCGTAGAGAAATCGGGACCGGGGCTCCATTTTCGGGCTCCATTTTGACTCTTAAGTTCACATCCTCTTTTCCAAGATACTTGGTTTCCCGTCCTTCTGTGGCACGGCCGCGGGATTTTTACACGGCCACCTGATGACGAACTTTCTGTCCGCTGTTTGGTTAGGACTTTTGCACGTTGCATGAACACTTTTTGTTGTTTTCCTTTTGTTTTGTTTGCGCGTGGTTTGTGCCGTCGGGGGTGGGGGCCTCACAAATCTTAGCGCGCATCTTTTTCTTGTGCTGTCCAGAAACGGCTGGATTGTGTGTACCGATCGTGCGGAGGTACACTCGAGTTTCTAAAGTACAGCTGGCTATGATAGCCGCAAGCTACGATGCTCACTTGAGATTCTTAACATTTGAATCGGATATGCAAGATTCTGTGCAACTGCATAGCTTGTAGAATCCACTGTAGCAGGTCAAATATAGCAACATACTTGGGGTTGAGGCTGTCACTCTTGCTTGCGTTAACCACTATGAAATCGAAGTCGCATGCTGCAGGACACCGTGGTGACTGTCAATGGGGGAGGGTAAGGAGAAGGGAAGGGAGACAAGCTAAAAGGGAGATAGGATAGAAACTTGCAGGTTGGATGCGATTCACACTACTGATCAGGGAAGTAGAACGACAGTGCATGACGGGACAAATTCCATCTGCAGTTTTCTGCAGCTAACCACCGCCAGACCGGAGTCTGACGGGTTCACCGGGAAATGCGCGAGTTTTTGCTCAGAAAATAAACGTGCTGCGGTAGCAAAACAGTAGTTCAAAGTTCAAGCGGTAGTTCAAATTTTTCATTTCTGTTTAGTGCAATTGTGGCAGGAGCCTGCCCGCTCTCGCCCGCAACGGACTCCGGGGGGAGAACTGCTCAGAGTTTAACGAGCTATTGCACTGTCGAATGCGTGAGATCCATGTGCGTGTCCAGGCTCAGTCGAATGAGACGATTTGAAAAACTCGTCAACGAGCGAAGATCTCTCAGCTAAGCCATTTTGTCCAGGAACATGACTTAAAGTGAACGGAAGTTTTCAGAACCTAGGGCAAGATGGCAAAAAAATTAAATTATAAACACAGTGCTCATGGACTGTTCAGTCGCCATCAACTATTAACGTTGGTTGTCAAGTAAAAGCTAAAATATAGCAAAACCAAGACAGAAATAAAAATTGATTCAATCATAAATTGAATGAAAAACTGAATTGCTCAGCCGCAAGGAACAATCAAGCCAGACTTCCACCAAATCAGTAGACACGGTAATTACGGACAAATGCACTGATAGGTACTCAAGTTGATTGCTGTTGTCTGGACGAGTATTTATCCGACGCATCCGCGAAGAGTTGAGGGGAATCGACAGCAGAAAAAGTTCCCAGCTTTCAGTGGCGCTCTCCATTTGCAATAAATTCGAAGTCTCAAGCAAAACATTTCCAATATCTATGAAAACATTTCACTGTGACAGACAGCACCTCTTGGTGCAGCCGTTTCTTCTGACTCTCCTGGCGCTCAGTGCAGCCTCGGCAACTGTGGATCAGGCGGCCACAGCTCACTTCTCGGTGACTAACGGGCTCTGCAGCACTGAGGAGTCGCTTGCTGAAGCCTCGGAAGCGGCGAGTAAAATCGAATGCGCAGCGCACTGCGCCAGGACCAGCGGCTGCATCGCCTGCCACGGCAACGAGTCGCTTTCCAACAATAAGTGGCGGCTTCTGCGAAACCGGTCGGCTCAGCTGACGCCCGGAAGTTGCAAACTGATCGCCAAGATGGACACTGCTCTGGGTAACATATTTTTATTTATTCAAAACACAAATTTAGTGCTAAGCAGGAACCCAAAGAACCGCGTTTCGAATAAAAAAATTTGCTTTTAGAGAATTGCGAAGACAACAAAACACTCGAAGCGCTGTTTCTGGTCCTTAATTCTACGAGCGTGGCTGAAAACCTGGCCGAGCTCCTCTGCTTCCGATGGTGCACGCGGCTGGCGGCGGACGGCTCCCTGTTTGCGCCGATTCTCGACGCCGCAGCCGCTGCCCCCAAAGCCGCCGGACCCGCCGTCCGCTGCGTGTCGTTCAACGCCTCCGCCTACTTCGCCCACATCGCTGCCGCCGACTACCCAGCCGCCGACTTCTCGCCTCTCGCCGTGTCGGTCCGTTGGCGAAGCCACTTCTCCAGCGAGACCTGGTGCACCCACACTGCGGCCGCCAATGTCCCGCCTGTGCTCCACCTCGCTTGGTCGCAGCCGCATCACCTGGACGTTTGCGCCCACGCCTGCGCGTCGCGTCCGACCTGCGAGTTCTTCGTCTTCAACGCGTCCGGCTGCTTTGAGGGATCGCTCAGCCTCTACCTGAACAGCCGCCTCCACGGCGTCCAAGGCTGCAGCATGTGGCACAAAGCGCGCACCTGGGCCTCATCAATGCTCGCCTTCTACACCTTCAACTCGAGCATGCTAAACCTCGCCAACCCGACCGTCATGCCGGCCGTCAACAACACACCGATCGACATCGGACCCGACGGCGTCCAGATTCCGTTGAGCATATCGCAGTTCGTGAGGCTCAACCTGTCGCACATTGGCTTCGACTCGCTCGTCAGGTTCGTTTTTTGTTTTTGTATTTTGAATTTGAATTTCAATTTTTCACTGACCCTCCACTTCTAATCTAAAAGCATCCCACCGACACCTTTCAGGGCTGGGACGCAATTCACCTTCTTTGTCACTTTCGTTCGGGGCACTGTAAAAGATCGAACCGAGCTCGCCATGTTCGCCAGCTGCTCCAACAACAACAACCACAACGGTGCCATCAACGAACAGTCCGTTGGAAACGAAGGCTGGTTCCTGAACTCCCTGACTGGCGATTGGCAGGTTGCAACGTCCGTCGCTGCTGGATCGACTTACACCTATCCCAGCGGCTCTGTAATCCACTTTGCCATGGCCATCGGCCCGACATCCGGCTACTTTGTGGTGAACGGTGTGAAGCTGGACACCACCTTCTACACCTCCGCCAGCACGTACGGCACGGATCCCGAGCGAATCGGCTGCCTCTACCTTGGCTTCAACTGGCATAATGCGCCAACAAAGTTTTTGTACGGCCGAATCAAAGTACTCGGCATCTTCAAAGAAATGCTCACTGTTGAGCAGATTATGGAGTTGGTTTAGTTTTGGGATAACCGAATAGGAAAATATTACTGCTCCAAGCAACTTGTGTGGACACACTAAACCTGAAGAACACACTATACACACGCTCGTATGAAGAGACCTTTTTGATATGGTTCACAATTTTGGAATATCGAGTGTCTTGATGCAGACAAGAATTACATCAAGGATAATATATTGACCCTTGATCCTTGATTGACCCTTGAGCGTGTCTCCGATTCAGTCTGAGCTAAACACTTTCTTATTCTAGATGCAGTCCATTAATTCTTATTGCAGCAATTGTCTGTCAACGCAAAATAACAATACGAGTTGTCCCAGAAGGTCCCTCAAAACAGCGTCACTTGGCACTCGATATGGGGCCTCAGGTAGAATCCATGGCCCACCTGTTCGCGCCTTCATAGGCTACCTTCACCGGCGAAAGCAGCCGCACCTCCTAAATAAACTCTGGCCAGAACAAATGGATGATGTGGCCATCCAGCTGGAGTCGCCGACGGCGCAACAGGTCGCTTGGACGGGCCGGCAATGAAGTGTTATGTAAATGCCTCGCTCGTCCCCAATCTCGAATGCGTAGTGTAAGCGGCATTTTCTTTCTACTTGAGTGCAACCCTGTTGGAATCCATGTCTCGGTACTCTAAAGGTCTGCCCTCTGGCGGTCAGACAGGGCCTCGGACAGCATGACCCCAATATGACTGACAGATATAAGAGTATATATTGAATCACCTTTTTTTCAGCACGCAAACCTAGACCTTACAGTCACGAATTTTGGTTCGATTCCGGGAGCCGCCACATTTTCATTTCGAGCTTGTGACAAAAACATTCGTCGTGGCATTTTTCGTCAGCAGCGAAATGAGCAGAACTGCTTTACTGCTGCTTGTGAGACGATTTCACCGAAGGCGTTGCGCCAGGATGGCGACACATCATTATTATTTCGTTTTTTTATCAACAAAAGATGAGGCGCATGTGCCTAATGGAAAAGAGGAGCAAAGGTATTGAATATATTTATTGCCAATAGTAGAAAATAGAAAATTTGAATGCAGAAAAAGAATAGTAAGAGGGAGGGATAGAGGGAGCTTAAAGACTGCAGGCGCAGCAGATGAGGCGAGACCTCTTAGTGGGTTGAGCGAAGGAGCAGGGGGTAGGGAGGTGCAAATTTGCGGAGGGAAGTAAGAGTGAGATGAAGGGAGGGAAGTAAGAGTGAAATGAAGGGAGGGAAGTAAGAGTGAGATGAAGGGAGGGAAGTAAGAGTGAGATGAAGAGAGGGAAGTAAGTGAGATGAAGGGAGAGAAGTAAGTGAGATGAAGGGAGGGAAGTAAGTGAGATGAGGGGAGGGAAGTAAGTGAGATGAAGGGAGCTGTTATGGCGGACGCATACCTGTGCTTGGGGGTTAGTTTAAAGTACGCTATGCGTCACCCATTGTCGTTTACTCTCGGTCTAAATTGCGTCATCCACAGACTCATCGCTCATCGTACAGTATTTGGTTGTTTCTCTCGTGCGCGGTTTCAACGGATATTTAACTTGTTAAAGTGCAGTACGCTAGCATAAATATATAGCAAATCGCGAGCAGCTCAAATCGCAGCTTTTTACTAGCAAATTATCGGAGCTCAAGTCAAACACAACAGGAGCTACATTGAGATGAGGGGTGAGAGACTGTGCACGACAATTGAAGCACGGAAATTCAGAGCACAGAAACAGCGATGCGTCCTGACATTTTTTTCTTACTTTTTCGGAATATGGCGCCTACAAAACAAGCAAAAGAAGGCAGCGATAGACAACATTTGGAGTGTATTTCATTCGATCGAATAACATACTAGGTTGACTCATTGAAAGATAAAAAAATATCAGTTAAATTCAACTTTTTTTGCGACAGCAATCGATTGAAAAAAGTGATAAATCATTTTGATTTAACTGTGCAGATAAATGGGTCTATGACATTTGCTCTTGGTTGTGCTGCTAGCCGGATGTGTTGCTAGCCGGATGTGTTTCTAGTCAGATGTGTTGCTAGCCGGATGTGTTGCTAGCCGGATGTGTTGCTAGCCGGATGTGTTACTAGCCGGATGTGTTTCTAGTCAGATGTGTTGCTAGCCGGATGTGTTGCTAGCCGGATGTGTTGCTAGCCGGATGTGTTACTAGCCGGATGTGTTTTTAGTCAGATGTGTTGCTAGCCGGATGTGTTACTAGCCGGATGTGTTTCTAGTCAGATGTGTTGCTAGCCGGATGTGTTAATAGCCGGATGTGTTTCTAGTCAGATGTGTGTTAGTCAGATGTGTTGCTAGCCGGATGTGTTGCTAGTCAGATGTGTTGCTAGTCAGATGTGTTGCTAGCCGGATGTGTTAATAGCCGGATGTGTTTCTAGTCAGATGTGTTGCTAACCGGATGTGTTGCTAGTCAGATGTGTTGCTAGCCAGATGTGTTGCTAGCCAGATGTGTTGCTAGCCGGATGTGTTGCTAGCCGGATGTGTTACTAGCCGGATGTGTTACTAGCCGGATGTGTTGCTGTCTAGCCAGTGAGTTATTCAGAAATTGCACCATAGAACAAAAATCTGGCTAGCAAACGGGGTCTCTCAAGTTCACATACGATTTTGTTCACTCCTTCACCTCTGATTCAGTAGAGTTGCTTTAGGAAGTCAAATCAGATGACCCCCTCAAATCTGCTTGCCATGGATTTGACCCGGCCTGACGGACGATGAAGCTGCTGGCTTTCTTGTCCTGTCTTGGCTATACCGGCCTGTCCAGCCTCGGACGCTGTCGCCGGATGAGGCAGAGCAGCTGACGACGCCGCCGAATCGCCTCGGGCAGGCCACCTGGGAGCCGCTTTCGGAGGCAGAGGAGCTGCCGATGGCGATGGCTGGAGCAGATTTGAAGGAGGAGGTCAGATGTCTGCAGCTGACGGTTGAATGGCCCTCTATGGTCATAACTGACCGTCAGAAACGGCAGCTTCTGAGAAGCACAGCAGTTGTATCCAAGAGCTCTTACCGCTGTTACTGCAGTCTGTTCTCGAATCTGCATCGGAAGAGGCGGCATTGGCGGTGGCGGATGAGGCGATTTTACTGGAGGCGGCGGCGGTGGCAGCGGCGGTGGCGTCGGAAGCGTCGGCTTTGCCGGCGGTGGGGGCGGTCTCGGAGGAGGCGCCGCCGCAGCTCGATCAGCGGGACGAAGCTGTCCACCAAGGAGACCGCGGTCCAGCAGCTGCTCGGCAACTGGGCGCAGGCCGACGGCGGCCACAGTTAGCCGCTGGTGGCCCCAGCGCACCGTCCACCAGCCGGACTCCGAGCGCGACTCGGCCACCACCAAATCGCCGAGCGCCGGCTGCGTCAGCCGCTCCGAATCCGACGTTGCGCAGTTGCTGACACAGACGACGAACGCATCGGTGGAGTCCGACACCGGCTCGGACGGTGAGCTCGGCGAGTCGGCTCGCGTCGCTGGCGTGAGGAACTGCGTGGGGAACCAGCCGACCCGGCCGCCGACCTCCACAAGCCAGTAGCCGGTGTCGGCCCGTCGCAGCACCGACGCCGCGTCGCCGGCCTCAGCGCCGAATTCAACACCGTGAGCGTCGCGACAGGAGTGGCCGCGAGTCACTAAATAGAGCGGCGCAACCGCCGGAGTTGAAATGTCTGCCGGAGTTGCCTGCGGCCGCCTGAAGTTGGCAAGCATGCATGGTTTTGCCTGAAAGGGGCAGCTTCTTTTTGACAAGAGTAGACCGTCTGATTCTCATACTAGAAAGCTTGCTAAATAAAAGTGCACGCTCACTCTTTCTGAGAAGATTTTCTAGCGTCGTCCTCGGAGCAGGAAAAGAACTGAATGACGTGTCGGTGCCGCTGAATGAAATCTGGTAGCTGAAAAATGCTCTGGTAAGAGAGGAAAAAGTTTGAGCTTAGTAAAATTGCACTTCTAAAGTTTTAGCTAAGTGCAGTATTAGCCATACTTACATTGCAGTATTCCTCCAGTAATGGTCGCCTTTTAGCTGCTACCTCGCGCTCCTTTTTTGTACGGATTAAAACTTTTCCTGGCAGCACTGGGATCAATCGCTCCTCTGGGTGTTTACAACCAGCCTCTTTTGGGAAAAGTTCCATTATTTGATGCTGAAAAATTGAGCAATTATGAAATTAAGTTATATTTACACTGTATTTGTTAAACATATCAAAACATTGAACACAGAAAAATATATGCAAACTATAGCTACCTGAAAATTAAAAAACTGATTGTAGCGCCGGTGTATAATTTTGCAGCATCCCTCTTCGTTGCGAATGTTGATAACGAACTCCTAAGTACAGAGAGTCAGAAATAAAGCTGTAGTTACAATGCCTTCTCATTAATTTCAAATAAAAAATAATTTATGACCATTTCACATGCCAAAGTGGATTCACTATCACATTGATAGCATTTTAGTTTTTTTTCATAATTTGGGCTGTCGTAGTTTAATCGGTTTTTTAATTATGACAATACTGTTTAAACTTACTATACTGCCTTTGCCTGAACTGATAACTTTATTAGATACCTTCTAGCAAAAATGAGGTAAATTCAGAAATTAAATAATAAGGACCACATTAAATCCAGCCTTTCAAGGTGCTACTTGATATTTACGCTGCTCAAACATGAGTTAATATACTTACATAATATTTTTCATGATTCTTATAAACCTTGTGGAAAAAAGGAATCGAACAATGCATTTCCTTATCGAATCCAAGAATTTTTTTCCTGGTTAAACATCAAATAAGAAAAATCATTTCTAAGAAAATCCGATGTTTAAAACCACTCGATAAAGCCACTAAAGTTTTTCCTATCTACATGAGAATAGGCAATTTTAGGTCTTTTCTCAGCAAAAAAGTAAAAGGCACCTTTTCAGCAGCAATTAGAAAGTATTGCTTTTGGACTACGCTAGAGTTTGTTATAGAATTCTGCGAACTTACAGTAGGTGCACGAATTTGAAATTAATCCCTTAAGTCCTTGCACTTAGCACCCGCGCTTTTGTGCCCTTTGCCTGACGGAGCTAGATGTTTGTGACCGGCTAGAACGGCTCGGTAAGGTTCATACTTGCCAGACGGTATCTATAGTGAATGAAGTAATTATTACGAGCGTATGTTCGATTATGAGTGGTCGATGCTTTGTATTTAATATCTGGCGAATCGCGGCGATCATGAATCAAATTTAATTCTTGAACCATGAATGAATCTAGATGCTAGAAGCCTAGAAAGTAGTAGAAGCTGTTAAATTTACTGCTTAATAATATAAATTTACTATTATATTGTGTTGAAATTCAAAATATTGTCATGGCCATATTAATCTGGCTCTTGTGCACAAAAATAGATAGAGGTTTCCATTTGTCATGTAATTTGCTCATAACCCAACAGTCTAAAGTCAAGGAGTATGCTGATATATGCTGATGCCTGACACTGTCAGTGACAATCATTAATAAAATTATCAACCAAATATATATCAATTTTATTGTATCAATTATTAATTCAAGATCATTTTAAACTGCTATATTGCTAGCTATGATAGATAGGGGCCTGCTATGCCATTTTAATCAAGAGTATTGCACTAGAGTGTCTGTTCACAATTCTATAAGTATTATTTTTGTTTTTATAAGTTTTTATTAATCTACTATGTCTAGATCTACTAGGAACAAAATGAATTTTTGTTTATTATAAAAGATTTTTATTGTTTGATAAAAGTGCATTCAGTATAAGAGTGTTTTAATAATATACTCACTTGGTTTTAGCAAATGGATATAGACTTCTTAAAATTAAAATAAAAATATTTTTGATTTTCTTAATTTTATCAAACTTGCTAGAGGTTAATTAGGTAGGGCTTATCTAATCTAAGACAAATTAAAAAATAATAAAATTGCCTTTGGGGCTTTGGTTTTGGTATAGTTTTGGCTTATATATGATTTTAAATATTTTTATAGTGATTGCATATATTAACTTAGGCCTAATAATAGGTTTTAATATTAATATCTAGGTGGTCTCCAAAGCAACGATTAATATATTTAATACCCTTATTAATATATCTAAATATCAATTGGGCTCTATGCTTTTATTAAGGAATAGATATATGAAATCACTTTTGACCCTATGAAAATTTCTCTATTCTTAAACCCTCATACCTAAATGAATAGTTTAAAGCTAAATTAAAAATAAAGTTAAAGTTTAAAAGTAGCATTTTTAAAAACCATAAAGAGACCAAGATTATAATCTTATTAAAATTGGAACTTTTTATACACAAGGACTTAAACAAGTCTAAGCCTACTTAGTAATATATTTTTGTAACCTTTAAATTCATATATTAAAGAAAATTCTAGATTTTTATTTGCAATTGCAAATTAGTTTATTATTACTCATATCTTATTAGCAATTTTGCTTTTCTGTTTTTAGTCAATAAGACTAGCCAGGCCTAGGGTAGGCTGTTTGCCAGCATCCAGAAATCTATTTTCATTTTTTGTATATTTGATGATTGATAATAAGATTTTCATTTTTAGTATAACTGATGACTAGCAATCTTCGCCCCCAATGGGGACATCTGGATAGAATTTCTGCTCTGTACAAGTAACAAAGACCCCAGATAGCAAGCATCTCCCAGATAGCAAGCATCCTTGGATACAAAGAATTCTTTATAGATAGCTAGCTTTGACTCTTGCATCCTGCATGCCTGCTTATAGTATCTTAAATATGCTTGCATTGTATATATGCTCATTAATCAGTGGAATAAGCAAAACTTTTCTATATTGGTTATAGAGCAATATTCCAAAAGGCATTGCACCAAGGTACTCAGAGCCCTGCAAAGAATGGGAAGTTATATTTGATAGGTTATTATTATTTATAAAGTAGACTCATCTTGAAATTGTAGGCTTTGGGAGAAGTCATCCCCAACTTTCTACTTTTTATATTGAAATATATATACTTATAGTAGCTCTCTCTGCACCTTCGCTTCTCTCATTTTTTTACTTCAAAAATGACATATAAAGATTAAAAGCCTAGACTGTAAAACACTTTCAATTGTTTTTTTTGCTGGGTCCTTAAAAAACACAGCCTTCAACCAGCAATTGCAATGTCCAATGAAGATGATTTTCCCGAGGACCTGCTGGTATTCAAAAGGGTAAGCTGTCCTGTCTGTTCGCACTTATGTCACCGTCTGAGATTCACATGAGAGCTTTCACCGCCCCGCAGCTGACCCGCATTCATCGCCAGCCAAGCGGCAGCGAGTCCGATGCCGATGCCTGGTCCCTGCACTCCATGGCCTCCAGGCGCAGCGTGCACTCCATGGCCACGACGGCAACTTCGGCCACCTCGGCAGCCACCGCTATCGGCCTGAGGAGAAATCGCGCCAGCGTCGGTGGCAGCGGCGGCGGCGGCGGGCACCGCGGACTGTCGCGGCTGGCCTCCCTGATCAGCCTGCTGCCTGGCCGCCGGAATGCGCCAGTTGTCTGCGAGAGCCCGCCGCCGGAAGCCGCCGTTGGCGTTGATGGCAGCGTCGGAGGAGCCGGCGAAGTCGCTGCAGACTCGGCTGACGCCGCCGCTGCCGCCCCAGCCGGCGGTTGCTTGAGCCGTCGGCAGCTGGACGTCCGCGCCTGCCTGCAGGAGCTGCTGGACTTGGAGTCCCGCTTCTACCAGCGGCTGGAGTGCGCACTGCGGGTGTACTACGAGCCGCTGCTGCAGACCTCTGGCATACCGGAGGCGGACGTTCGCGAGATGTTCCACACCCTGCCTAGCCTGGCTTGGCGCGGCCCCGCCCGGCTTGTTAACCGGCTGAGGCCGTGCCTGCAGCGAATGCGCTGCGGCAGAGGCGGCTGCGATGATGATGAAGCTTGTTGGGATGCTGGGTGAGCTGCATTGAACACTCATAATGCCAGAACTTTATTTCGAATGAATTTCACCACAATCTGAGTCCCATTTGGCACAGATGCAATGGCGCCCCATTAAATACATTAGCGCCGCCTCAGATGCAACGGTGCCCCCTCAGATGCAATGGCGCCCCTCAGATGCAATGGCGTCCCCTCAGATGCAACGGTGCCCCCTCAGATGCAATGGCGCCCCTCAGATGCAATGGCGTCCCCTCAGATGCAACGGTGCCCCCTCAGATGCAATGGCGCCCCTCAGATGCAATGGCGTCCCCTCAGATGCAACTGTGCCCCCTCAGATGCAACTGTGCCCCCTCAGATGCAATGGCGTCCCCTCAGATGCAACTGTGCCCCCTCAGATGCCATGGCGCCCCCTCAGATGCCATGGCGCCCCCTCAGATGCAATGGCGCCCCCTCAGATGCCATGGCGCCCCTTCAAATGCAATGGGGCCTGTTATATGAACTGGCATTCCCCAAGACGCTGAGAGCCCCTCTTGGCCACCCCGCTGCTGCTACAAGAGATGACACAAGCCTACATGCTCGCGGTCCGTTCACGATGTACAGCAGTGTATCGGTAAATCCAAACTAACCAATTCCTTCTCGTTTGAACGCCCGCAGCGGCTGCGGCTCCGCTCTGCTCGAATGGGCCACCGAGGAGTCGGCCGAGGACGGCTCGCTGGGCCGCCTGGTGGCCTACTGCACTCACCTGGACCAGTCGCGCCAGGCCTACGATCGGCTGCGTAGGCGGACGAAGTTTCGCGATTTCATTCAGCGCTGCCTGACAGTCCGGCGCTCGTTGGAAGGCCTCGATTTGTGGAGCCACCTGCACGAGCCGAAGTCTCATATGGCCAGGTGGGAATTCATACTGGCCTGCTTTGAATGCCTTTTTATAGGATCCAAAATCCATGATCCCCGTCCCGAATCAAATGATCCCAGTCCTGAATCCAATGATCCCAGTCCCTGAATCCAATGATCCCAGTCCTGAATCCAATGATCCCAGTCCCGAATCCAATGATCCCAGTCTCTGAATCCAATGATCCCTGTCCCTGAATCCAATGATCCCAGTCCCGAATCCAATGATCCCAGTCCCCGAAGACAATGATCCAGTCCTGAATCCAATGATCCCAGTCCCTGAATCCAATGATCCCAGTCCTGAATCCAATGATCCCAGTCCCGAATCCAATGATCCCAGTCTCTGAATCCAATGATCCCTGTCCCTGAATCCAATGATCCCAGTCCCGAATCCAATGATCCCAGTCCCCGAAGACAATGATCCAGTCCTGAATCCAATGATCCCAGTCCCTGAAGACAATGATCCAGTCCCGAATCCAATGATCCCAGTCCCCGAAGACAATGATCCAGTCCCGAATCCAATGATCCCAGTCCCCGAAGACAATGATCCAGTCCCGAATCCAATGATCCCAGTCCCTGAAGACAATGATCACGTCCCGAATCCAATGATCCCAGTCCCTGAATCCAATGATCCCAGTCCCTGAAGCCAATGATCCAGTCCCGAATCCAATGATCCAGTCCCGAATCCAATGATCCCAGTCCCGAATCCAATGATCCAGTCCCGAATCCAATGATCCCAGTCCCGAATCCAATGATCCAGTCCCGAATCCAATGATCCCAGTCCCGAATCCAATGATCCAGTCCCGAATCCAATGATCCAGTCCCGAATCCAATGATCCAGTCCCGAATCCAATGATCCAGTCCCGAATCCAATGATCCAGTCCCGAATCCAATGATCCAGTCCCGAATCCAATGATCCAGTCCCGAATCCAATGATCCCAGTCCTTGAATCCATACTATCCATATTATGCTTATCGATATCTTTACTGATTAGCGTGCAGTAAACCAGTAGCGTGCCCTCACTAGCTGCATGTAAGTAGTGCACTAGGGAAATTGTGCCTGAAGTTTACTGCTGCTCAGGTGTGTGCTCAATTAATTGGCGCGGTTCTTGTGGCTGCACTTCTCTGTGAAGGAGGCCGGCACGCGCCTGCCGCGTGATCCAGCCTCAGCCTTTGGTACCTTTGAAGGCTTTCATTTTTTGGGGAAATTAAATTCGAGAATCTTCCTTTAGTATCTGCGATTCTAATTATCCGACAGGATATTTTTAACACTGCTTCCCAGCATTTGTTTACGCTTGGGTTCAACCTAGTTCGTATCAAACAGCAGTGGGATTTACAGCACACGGGGAACTCCTTATTCTAATATTTGATCCCAATTGCCTGATCTGTGAGTCTGTGATCCTCAATCCGAATATTTGATCCCACTTATCTGATCTGTAAATCTGGGATCCTCAACCCTAATATTTGATCCCACTAATCTGATCTGTGAATCTGGGATCCCCAATCCCAATATTTAATCCCACTTATCTGATCTGTGAATCTGGGATCCCCAATCCCAATATTTAATCCCACTTATCTGATCTGTGAATCTGGGATCCTCAATCCCAATATTTGATCCCACTTATCTGATCTGTGAATCTGGGATCCTCAATCCCAATATTTGATCCCACTAATCTGATCTGTGAATCTGGGATGCTCAATCCCAATATTTGATCCCACTTATCTGATATGTGAATCTGGGATCCTTAATCCCAATATTTGATCCCACTAATCTGATCTGTGAATCTGGGATCCTCAATCCCAATATTTGATCCCACTTATCTGATCTGTGAATCTGGGATCCTCAATCCCAATATTTGATCCCACTTATCTGATCTGTGAATCTGGGATCCTCTATCCCAATATTTGATCCCACATCTGATCTGTGAATCTGGGATCCTCAATCCCAATATTTGATCCCACTTATCTGATCTGTGAATCTGGGATCCCCGATCCCAATATTTAATCCCAATTATCTGATCTGTGAATCTGGGATCCCCGATCCCAATATTTAATCCCGCTAATCTGATCTGTGAATCTGGGATCCCCGATCCCAATATTTGATCCCGCTAATCTGATCTGTGAATCAGGGATCCCCGATCCCAATAATCTGATCTGTGAATCTGGGATCCTCAATCCCAATATTTGATCCCGCTAATCTGATCTGTGAATCTGGGATCCCCGATCCCAATATTTAATCCCAATTATCTGATCTGTGAATCTGGGATCCCCGATCCCAATATTTAATCCCGCTAATCTGATCTGTGAATCTGGGATCCCCGATCCCAATATTTAATCCCGCTAATCTGATCTGTGAAACTCTGTCCCCCAATATTTAATCCCGCTAATCTGATCTGTGAATCTCTGTCCCCCAATATTTAATCCCGCTAATCTGATCTGTGAATCTCTGTCCCCCAATATTTAATCCCAAGTTAAGCTCCGCCTTCCCAAATCCCCGCCCCCGCTGCCGCAGGTACCCGCTGATCCTGAGCCGCTTGGCCGGCTACCTCAGCTCGCTGGACAATGACGCCGAGGCTGGCAGGGTTCGGCAGGCCTTCGACATCGTGCAGGCCCGGCTGACCGCCATCGACTGCGCCATGCGGGAGCAGGACAGGCGCTGTCTGGCCAAGAAGCTCCTGCTGAGCGAAGCCTGTCTGCCTGCCGGCCTGCTGGAGCCGTGGCGGTGGCTTCTTCAGCGCCAGACTCGCGTGCTGGAAAAGACCGCACCAGGCCTGGTGCAGGTCATGCCGAAACGCGGGCCAGCCGTGCTGCTGCTCTTCTCCGACCTACTGATTGTTGCCAAGGTGGAGGAGTCGGCGCACTCGTCTGGCGCCAGCAGCCGGGGCGACGCCGCGACCGCCTCCGCTGCCGTGGGGCACGAGAATCTGCGCTGCCGACAGCTGCTGCTGCTCTGCGGCCTGTCCGCCTCCACCAGCGGCGTAGCCCAGCTGAATCTGCGCGGAGTTCAGCTGGCGTCAAAGTCTAACAATTGGGGCATTGTCGGGTAGGTTCCGAGTCGCGGTGTACCGATATGTATCGAAAAATACTTGTTTTCTATAGACCGAATCAGTTAATATACACATGTCTCCTTGAAGTATTTAAGGAAGGAGCCGAGATGAATTTAAAGGAAGAGTCCCGATATGTATCGATATGTAATAGAAAAAGAGAACTTTACTGCATAGCGAACTAGCGTAGTCAATTGAACAGATATTGCCCGAGCTGTTCGAAGTAAAAATAGTCCACTCAGTCAAAAAATAATTTGCCTCCACCGATATGTATCGAAAAATGGAAGAAATCTATAATCTTCCTGTCTTGCAGCAAGCGTCACCAGACGAGCAGCCAGCGCTGGAAACCGCAGCCTCCGGCGGCTACGGCCGCTGTCAGCCTCTGCCTGTCTTTCGGGCAGAACGCGGCCGAGCGCTCCCATTGGCTGTCGCTCATCCAATCAGCGCACAGCTGTACAGCGGCCTGTCATGGCAGCGGCGCCACCATGGTGACGGAGACGCCGCTGCGGCAGGGGTCGCAGCACAGCACGGAGTCCGGCTACTGCACCGACCACTGAACAAGTTTTCTTTTGCTTTTAATATTCCTTGGCTTCTGTAGCGCTCTCGCTGCGCGGCCTCGTATTTGCATTGCATCACTCTATATTTATACATCTATTATTGATATCAGTGGCATTCATTTCCCATACAGCTGGGCTTTTTTTCAGTTGTGCTTTTTTTCTGCTAACCGCGTGCTGCGAGATTTACAATTTTTTAAACAGAAATTTCTATCATAAATTTATTAATATTTAGGCTGTTGGATTTATATTTCATTATTTTTTCAACCAATTGTACGAGATTTACATATCTATGCCTATCAACCAGCGCCATCGCTGCGAATGTCCAGGCTCCTCCCCGCCTTTTTGCAATATCATACTGTAATAGCAGAGCATCCCGCACTTCTCTTGATGTTTTTGCTTCGGTTTTGCCCACAGATACCAGAATAACTAAATGGGCCACTCAGCACATTTGCGTGTAAGCTACTTTCAGTTCAGTAGTAAGTTAAACTGAAGCATTTTAATGTATTTTTTAAAGACAAGGCTTAAACCCTCCAACTCTAAATAGAACCTCTACCCGGCCGCCACCTAGTTTTTATTGCCTTCCTCGGAATTCCAGCCTAAAGCTGCCATGTACATTTCAATGTACATTATGGCTGAACCAATTAGCAAGCTTGGGCAACTTATCAAAGTAATCTCAGCTGCCTTTATTTTAATAATATAGCTTATGTATTCTTCTTTGCTACTGAACTGAAAGTAGAAAGCTGTTTTACTAAGTATGTACGCCTGAGTGGCCCATCAAGTTATTTTAGTATCTGTGGTTTTGCCTGACTTCTCTTCCGATTATTGATTATTAATTGCTTTTATATTGTTTGATTTGCGCAGGTCTTCCACCTTGATCCGTAAAATGAATACTCGCCCCTGCCCACCAGCTAGCTGGCACATGTAAGCGATTGAGGCCCGGCCTCTGTAACTATTGGAGTCCTGATTTGCAGGCAGGCTAAGACAGGGCTGACTCGCATTTTCCTAGAAACTCAACGAACTCCAGTGGCAAGTTTTGCAATTTCACATCATCACCGCATATTTTTGACAACTCATATTTTTCCGTTTTCTCTTCATTATTTTCTGTTGCTTCTGAATATCTTTTGTATTTGTTATTTTCGTTTTGCTTTAATAAAATCGCTCCCCTAATTCCGAGCCTATACAATTCGCAATTCGGTTTGCCACAATTGTTATATAATAAATTGAGCTGCCAAGGTGCAAACAATGCCACACCTTCCCTTCTCCGTCTATGCAGCCGTCTCCCAAGACTCGCTGCTGGGTCTTTGCCCTTTTCTTTTTGCCAGAGGAAATCTGCCGAAGGCAGAGGCTGCTGCGTTGTCTGAGTTTTTTATGACGCTCTTTGACCTGCAGGATGTGCAGCAGGGAACTCCGGCTCGCGGGCCACAAATTTAAATATTTGTCGTTCACATTTTGTTGAATTTAAGACAAAAAGAAGTAAAAATCAAAGCTTTGAACAATGATTCAGAAGGGGCAACTACTGCCCCCCCTCTTGCATTGAGATAGGGGGGGGGGGAGATAGGGTATACTTTCGTAAGGTCGCAATTTCACACCGAAAGCTACCAAGGTCGAAGTTTCACATCGAAAGCTAGCAAGGAGACTCATAAGGTCGAAATTTTACACCGAAAGCTAGCAAAGGGATTCATAAAGTCGAAATTTCACACCAAAAGCTTGCAAGGGACTCGCAAGGTCGAAATTTCACATCGAAAGCGAGCAAGGTACTCATAAGGTCGAATTTTCACAACATAAATTAAATGTGAAATTTCGACCTTTTCAATGGTCGAAATGGCTGCTATTTGATTTTTCTACGTCGCGTGTAATTTCGACGTTATGAAGAAGGGTGCTTTAGAGTTTCGACGCTGTAAAATTTCGAGTTTGTGAAACCCACCAGATCAAGGGGGCCTGCTGCCCCGGTGGGCTTCCCTGGAAGTCAGCTTCGAGCAAATGCACAGCCTTGAAATATTCACGACGACGCCTGAGAGACCCATTCCTGCCTACGTGGTCAGCGGGGCTGGCCATAAACTATCGCTGGATGTGCATTAAATTGGAGCTGTATTGACCAGCTGCCAGATACATGTATACAGTAAAAATGTCACGAATGTAGTTGCTATCCACGTGTGGGCCGCCTATTAATTTCTTGTAAGAGTACATGTACAAACAACCATGAATGTACAAGTGTACATGCCTAATTGTTAAGAACATTTTTAAGGTGCGAGCGTACATGTAACTGCGGCTTCTTCATAGGCATTATCAAACTGAAAGAATTAAGCCAAGTGAGGTTTTACCATAGACATTAGCGGGCAGTGCAGCCAACTGAAAGCATTGAGCCAAGTGAGGTTTCACCATAGACACTCAGCGGGCAGTGAAGCCAACTGAAAGCATTGAGCCAAGTGAGGTTTCACCATAGACACTCAGCGGGCAGTGAAGCCAACTGAAAGCATTGAGCCAAGTGAGGTTTCACCATAGACACTCAGCGGGCAGTGAAGCCAACTGAAAGCATTGAGCCAAGTGAGGTTTCACCATAGACACTCAGCGGGCAGTGAAGCCAACTGAAAGCATTGAGCCAAGTGAGGTTTCACCATAGAAATTCTCAGCGGGTCGTGAAACCTACTGAAAGCATTGAACCAAGTGCTTCTCGAAGATGTGCTACATAAACAAACATTTTTAATAAACGAAACAAATTTTTTTTTTCAATTTAATTTTTTACTCCAGATACTGATGAAGTTCTCCTTGGCTAGAAACAACTTGCGCCTTGGCCCAAGTTTTCAACAATTCGAAAAGTAGGTCAAATAGTCCGAAGTCGAAGCTAGCCGATTGGTGCGCAATCTGACAACTGCGCCATTGCAACTTGGTGTGATTCAAATGAAACTTTTTTGCAGCATGCGGGGCGGTTGGATACTGTTTCAGTACATCGCATGCTTAGCTTCATTTGCACCACTTCTAAACCGGCTTATGGCTTGGGAAAGTAAAAATAAAACTTTTACTTTCTTAAGAATTTCAGAAAACTCGCACGGCACAATTTCTGAGCCAGTTTCCAGCCAGCAGGTCTGACTGTGAAAATAATTGAGACCACTCTGTCAAAATCAAAGCGCCCGACTCTTCGCGTTAGCCATTTGTCAGAATTCAATAATTCACTGGTTGCCATGCAAATGACAGCAGAAGGTGGCTGGCGGAATGGCTGCACAGAGATGTTCGAGTCGGATCTATTTCTCAACTAATAATATTAATATAATAATAATTACTATTGCTAAACCAGTATCGGCATTAAGAATCAGGTCAGAAACCCCCACACACAGGGGTGAAAAAAATCAACGAAACAGTGGGAGAAGAGAAATTTAAAACATAGCGCTCTCCGGATTCAAATAATAATTGGAATGGCGACTAATTAACTTATTAATATTGGCATGGAAACTTCTATTTCAAAGCATTGAGCCAATAATTCACCAGGGGCACTGATAGTAGCATCAGAGTTGCCATGGGAGATCCGGCCCCAGGTGTGCATACTACTAATTAGTAGCATCAGAGTTGCCATGGGAGATCCGGCCCCAGGTGTGCATACTACTAATTAGTAGCATCAGAGTTGCCATGGGAGATCCGGCCCCAGGTGTGCATACTACTAATTAGTAGCATCAGAGTTGCCATGGGAGATCCGGCCCCAGGTGTGCATACTACTAATTAGTAGCATCAGAGTTGCCATGGGAGACCCGGCCCCAGGTGTGCATATTACTAATTAGTAGCATCAGATTCGCTATAATAATTTGAAGTGTTAATTTTACGAGTCATTACGGCCTGAGGAGACAGATAGGTTGAACTAGAGAAGTTGACAGTAAAAATTTGAACCTAAACTACAGCAACAGCACTGACGCCGACTCATAGAATCAACAGGTATGAAATGACACTGAATTAGGCCTGCTTGAAGATGCGCAGCAGGTCCTGCCACACCTGGTCCTGAGACCGGGACGCGTCCAACCGGTGCATCAGGTGGCGCCGGCCGTAATAGTCGGTGAGGGGCCGCGTCTTCTCGTGGTACTGCGCCAGCCGGGTGCGCAGCGTCTCAGCGTTGTCGTCCGACCGCCGCGTCAGCGGCTCCCCCGTCACGTCGTCTTTGCCTGCGCGGCAGGGATCGGGGCACCGGCGCTGCTTGGAACTCGGAAAGTTTTCCCCAGTCTCTTTTCTCCATCTGTTTTCCCCCAGTCTCTCTTCTCCATCTGTTTTCCCCCAGTCTCTCTTCTCCATCTGTTTTCCCCCAGTCTCTCTTCTCCATCCGCTTTATCCCAGTCTCTCTTCTCCATCTGTTTCCCCCAGTCTCTCTTCTCCATCTGTTTTCCCCAGTCTCTCTTCTCCATCTGTTTCCCCCAGTCTCTCTTCTCCATCTGTTTTCCCCAGTCTCTCTTCTCCATCTGTTTTCCCCAGTCTGTCTTCTCCATCTGTTTTCCCCAGTCTCTCTTCTCCATCTGTTTTCCCCAGTCTCTCTTCTCCATCTGTTTTCCCCAGTCTGTCTTCTCCATCTGTTTTCCCCAGTCTCTCTTCTCCATCTGTTTTCCCCAGTCTCTCTTTTCCATCTGTTTTCCCCAGTCTGTCTTCTCCATCCGCTTTATCCCAGTTTTTCTTCCGAATCAAATTCCCTATTCAACTCCCTATGAGATTCCCCATTCGATTCACTATCAGATTTCCCATCAGATTCTCCATCAGATTCCCCATTCGATTCCCTATTCGATTCCCTATCAGATTCCCTATTCAAGTCCTTATCAGATTCCCCATTCGATTCACTATCAGATTCCCCATCAGATTCTCCATCAGATTCCCCATTCGATTCCCTATTCGATTCTCTATCAGATTCTCCATCAGATTCTCAATCAGATTCCCCATTTGCTTCCCCGTGAGCTCACCCGGCACCTGGGGCGGCCGGAACTTCTCATGGTAGACCCGGCCGGAGGGGACGTGCATCAGGCGGCCGACGATTCGCTCCTCCAGCAGGCGGTCATCGATGGCGAACTCAACGACGCCGTTAAGCTGCTGCCGGCGGCGGCCCAGCATGTCGTCCAGCCGCTCGGCCTGGGCCTGGGTGCGGGGGAAGCCGTCCAGCAGGAAGCCCTTCTTGCACTCGGGCTTGTCCAGGTTCTGCTCGATGATCTCGCAGATGGTCTGGTCGTCAACCAGGCGGCCTTCGTTCATGAGACCGCGCACCCGCTTGCCGAGCTCCGACTCCGCCTTGGCTACGGCGCGGAGCATCGTGCCGGCGTCCAGATGGCAGACACCGAAGTGGCGGACGAATCGCTCCGACTGGGTGCCCTTGCCGGAGCCCGGCGGCCCGAGGAACATGGCGTTCACGTTGCCCGACTGCTGCTGCTTGCCCCAGGACTGGCCCATTGTGCGATAGCGAAATTAGTTAAGACTGCGGCTGCGGGATGGGGTGGGAATGCGCTGGATTGCCTGTCTGTGAGGCTGTGATTGCCTGTCTGTGAGGCTGTGATTGCCTGTCTGTGAGGCTGTGATTGCCTGTCTGTGAGGCTGTGATTGCCTGTCTGTGAGGCTGTGATTGCCTGTCTGTGAGTCTGTGATTGCCTGTCTGTGAGGCTGAGATTGCCTGTCTGTGAGGCTGAGATTGCCTGTCTGTGAGTCTGTGATTGCCTGTCTGTGAGGCTGAGATTGCCTGTCTGTGAGGCTGTGATTGCCTGTCTGTGAGGGTGACATTGCCTATCTGAGAGGCTGTGATTGCCTGTCTGTGAGGCTGTGATTGCCTGTCTGTGAGGGTGACATTGCCTATCTGAGAGGCTGTGATTGCCTGTCTGTGAGGCTGACATTGCCTGTCTGTGAGGCTGTGATTGCCTGTCTGTGAGGCTGACATTGCCTGTCTGTGAGGGTGACATTGCCTATCTGAGAGGCTGTGATTGCCTGTCTGTGAGGCTGACATTGCCTGTCTGTGAGGGTGACATTGCCTATCTGAGAGGCTGTGATTGCCTGTCTGTGAGGCTGACATTGCCTGTCTGTGAGGGTGACATTGCCTATCTGAGAGGCTGTGATTGCCTGTCTGTGAGGCTGTGATTGCCTGTCTGTGAGGGTGACATTGCCCTGTCTGTGAGGCTGTGATTGCCTGTCTGTGAGGCTGTGATTGCCTGTCTGTGAGGGTGACATTGCCTGTCTGTGAGTCTGTGATTGCCTGTCTGTGAGGCTGAGATTGCCTGTCTGTGAGGCTGAGATTGCCTGTCTGTGAGTCTGTGATTGCCTGTCTGTGAGGCTGTGATTGCCTGTCTGTGAGGGTGACATTGCCCTGTCTGTGAGGCTGTGATTGCCTGTCTGTGAGGCTGTGATTGCCTATCTGTGAGGCTGCGATTGCCTGTCTGTGAGGCTGTGATTGCCTGTCTGTGAGTCTGTGATTGCCTGTCTGTGAGGCTGTGATTGCCTGTCTGTGAGGCTGTGATTGCCTGTCTGTGAGGGTGACATTGCCCTGTCTGTGAGGCTGTGATTGCCTGTCTGTGAGGCTGTGATTGCCTATCTGTGAGGCTGCGATTGCCTGTCTGTGAGGCTGTAATTGCCTGTCTGTGAGGCTGTAATTGCCTATCTGTGAGGCTGCGATTGCCTGTCTGTGAGGCTGTGATTGCCTGTCTGTGAGTCTGTGATTGCCTGTCTGTGAGGCTGTGATTGCCTGTCTGTGAGGCTGTGATTGCCTGTCTGTGAGGCTGTGATTGCCTGTCTGTGAGGGTGACATTGCCTATCTTAGAGGCTGTGATTGCCTGTCTGTGAGGCTGTGATTGCCTGTCTGTGAGGGTGACATTGCCTGTCTGTGAGTCTATGATTGCCTGTCTGTGAGGGTGACATTGCCTGTCTGTGAGTCTATGATTGCCTGTCTGTGAGGCTGTGATTGCCTGTCTGTGAGGCTGTGATTGCCTGTCTGTGAGGGTGACATTGCCTATCTTAGAGGCTGTGATTGCCTGTCTGTGAGGCTGTGATTGCCTGTCTGTGAGGGTGACATTGCCTGTCTGTGAGTCTATGATTGCCTGTCTGTGAGGGTGACATTGCCTGTCTGTGAGTCTATGATTGCCTGTCTGTGAGGCTGTGATTGCCTGTCTGTGAGGCTGTGATTGCCTGTCTGTGAGGGTGACATTGCCTATCTTAGAGGCTGTGATTGCCTGTCTGTGAGGGTGACATTGCCTGTCTGTGAGGCTGTGATTGCCTGTCTGTGAGGCTGTGATTGCCTGTCTGTGAGGCTGTGATTGCCTGTCTGTGAGGGTGACATTGCCTATCTTAGAGGCTGTGATTGCCTGTCTGTGAGGGTGACATTGCCTGTCTGTGAGGCTGTGATTGCCTGTCTGTGAGGCTGTGATTGCCTGTCTGTGAGACTGTGATTGCCTGTCTGTGAAGCTGACATTGCTTCATAAAGCTGATTTAAAGTCCTATCAAGAGAATTAGGATTGAAAAGGACTAAACTCTCATCCCCAATTTATGCAGGGCAGCTGCGGTCGCCGGTCTAAGCAGTAGCAGGTGCAAATACTAATTGCAATATGTGCCGGACACAAAGGCGGAAATCAAGGTGGGAGATTAGTTGTGACAGAAAACTCCCCCAGGCGAGTTGCCCCCCTCCCGGCCAGTTGAAACAAACACCTGCAGACAACCGAAAAATAAATCACTGTTGATGCCACAAATACCACCCGCTCTGGATATTTTTAACAGACCGTTTACGCGCCTGCGTTTTTGGGATTGAGATTGGCGGCCGGATTTGCTTTGAAAAAGCACTCTTGAGGGGGGAGTTAGTGAGATGATGAGTGAGTCATGGGTGAGGTAATGAGATCACGAGTGAGTCATGGGTGAGGTAATGAGATCACGAGTGAGTCATGGGTGAGTTAATGCGATCATTAGTGAGGTCCTTGGGTGAGTAACGAGATTATGGTTGAGGTCAGTGGGTGAGGTAATGAGATCATGGTTGAGGTCAATGGGTGAGGTAATGAGATCATGAGTGAGGTCCATGGGTGTGTAATGAGATCATGGGTGACGTCATGAGTTCATGAGTGTTGTATGACTTCGTGAGTGATGTCATAGCTTTGTGAGTTATATCATGAGTTTATGAGTGAGATCATGAGTACATGAGTGAGGTCATAAGTTAATGAATGATGTCATGACTTCGTGAGCGATGTCATGGCTTTATGAGTGAGGTTATGACTTCGTGAGTGAGGTAGAGGTCATGAGTGAGGTCATGAGTTCATGAATGAGATACCGAGACCATGAGCGAGCCAGTACTAAATAACTATGTCTGCAGGGAGCAAAAGTTGAAAAGTTACGCCAGAGCGCAGAAAGCGCACAACTTAATCCCCCCAAAGACATAAAAGTTGGGTGAATAAAAGTTGGATAAGAACGCCCCAAAGCAGACTACATAAAGACTGCATTTCTGCACCAGCTGCACACAAAAGCAGGGGCAGTGGCCGCTAGTTACTCTGTCTAGATCAGACGAGCTTAGACAGACAGGGGAGGACATCAAGCAATCCGCTAATCCCTTCAGTCGGCCGCACCGAAGGAAAAGTACAAATCTAGCTAATCTAAATCCAGTGAGCAAACAGGTGCCGGCGCGGCGCTGACAAATTGAGAACCCGATTTCCAGGAAGAGACGGCAGCGGCCGAGATTTGCAAAAACAATGTTTTTTTTTAAAAAAGGCTGAATTGTTGAAAACAAGCCGCGTCACGAGAGACGGGCTCGATAAGGGCTCGCTTGAACTGGGACAGTTTTTTTCGCAACCGATTGCGCAGCTTTTTGAATTAAAGTGAATCAGCTCAATAGCGGCTTGGGCAGGCCTTGATTGTGTGCGCTAGCTGGGGACGCAACAAGGTCAAAAGGGCTGGCATGGACTGCAGGGTGTCAGCATGGACTGCAGGGTGTCAGCATGGACTGTAGGGAGTCAGCATGGACTGCACTGCAGGGTGCCAGCATGGACTGCAGGGTGTCAGCATGGACTGCAGGGTGTCAGCATGGACTGCAGGGTGTCAGCATGGACTGTAGGGTGTCAGCATGAACGGCAGGGTGTCAGCATGGACTGTAGGGTGTCAGCATGAACGGCAGGGTGTCAGCATGGACTGCAGGGTGTCAGCATGGACTGTAGGGAGTCAGCATGGACTGCACTGCAGGGTGCCAGCATGGACTGTAGGGAGTCAGCATGGACTGCACTGCAGGGTGCCAGCATGGACTGAAGGGGTCAGCATGGACTGTAGGGTGTCAGCATGGACTGCAGGGGTCAGCATGGACTGTAGGGTGTCAGCATGGACTGAAGGGTGTCAGCATGAACGGCAGGGTGTCAGCATGGACTGTAGGGTGTCAGCATGAACGGCAGGGTGTCAGCATGGACTGCAGGGTGTCAGCATGGACTGTAGGGAGTCAGCATGGACTGCACTGCAGGGTGCCAGCATGGACTGAAGGGGTCAGCATGGACTGTAGGGTGTCAGCATGGACTGCAGGGTGTCAGCATGGACTGTAGGGTGTCAGCATGGACTGCAGGGTGTCAGCATGGACTGTAGGGTGTCAGCATGGACTGCAGGGTGTCAGCATGGACTGCAGGGTGTCAGCATGGACTGTAGGGTGTCAGCATGGACTGAAGGGGTCAGCATGGACTGCAGGGTGCCAGCATGGACTGTAGGGTGTCAGCATGGACTGTAGGGTGTCAGCATGGACTGCAGGGTGTCAGCATGGACTGCAGGGTGTCAGCATGGACTGTAGGGTGTCAGCATGGACTGAAGGGGTCAGCATGGACTGCAGGGTGCCAGCATGGACTGAAGGGGTCAGCATGGACTGTAGGGTGTCAGCATGGACTGCAGGGTGTCAGCATGGACTGCAGGGTGTCAGCATGGACTGTAGGGTGTCAGCATGGACTGAAGGGGTCAGCATGGACTGCAGGGTGCCAGCATGGACTGAAGGGGTCAGCATGGACTGTAGGGTGTCAGCATGGACTGCAGGGTGTCAGCATGGACTGTAGGGTGTCAGCATGGACTGCAGGGGTCAGCATGGACTGCAGGGTGTCAGCATGGACTGCAGGGTGTCAGTAGCGACCTTCGCTTCTAATTACAATTAGAAAGGGCAGTAAAATGTGACATTAAAATGATTAAAACCAGGTAGATCAGTCCATCGGCTCAAGCAGAAAAGTATGACCATTAAAATCTATTTGTTTATAACTATAAATAGCTAACACAAATACAAGTGCGGATAAAACTAATCGAACAGACGGCACACAATCGGCTAAGTACAAGGTATTTTTGAAGGTGAAGCAGAGACAAATTGGTAATAAATATTTAATAATGACACTGAACACAATAAATATGCTACTACATAATAATCAATCAATGGCCTAAGGGAAAATAGAAATTTACTACAGACAGCGCTTGAAAACTGAAAAAAAAATTCCGATAAGGATATCTAATACCATATCTAACGGGTGGCTAAACAGCTAGAAGCAGACAGAGCTGCAGTAATGTGGGCCAAATAAACAGGTAAAATCACACTGCGCACACAATAGTTACAAAGTTTTACTTCTAGCAGAGCAGTTAATAATTAACTAAAAGACATTAAATTTATCTATTTGTCATATATAATCTAGCTAACAATTACTCTATAGTACTCCAATGCTTCAGCGGACACTCCAATGCTTCAGCGGACATGGACACCCGATACTTCTGTGGACAACCCGATGCTTCAGTGGACACCTCGATACTTCTGTGGACAACCCGATGCTTCAGTGGACACCCGATAATTGTGGACAACCCGATGCTTCAGTAGACACCCGATGCTTCAGTAGACACCCGATGCTTCAGTGGACACCCTGATGCTTCAGTGGACACCCGATGCTTTAGTGGACACCCTGATGCCTTAGTGGACACCCGATGCTTCAGTGGACACCCGATGCTTCAGTGGACACCCCGATACTTCTGTAGACAACCCGATGCTTCAGTGGACACCCCGATACTTCTGTGGACAACCCGATGCTTCAGTGGACACCCGATGCTTCAGTGGACACCTCGATACTTCTGTGGACAACCCCCATGCCTCATTGGACACTTCGATGCCTCAGTGGACACCCGATGCTTCAGTGGACACCCGATGCTTTAGTGGACACCCTGATGCCTTAGTGGACACCCGATGCTTCAGTGGACACCACGATACTTCTGTGGACAACCCGATGCTTCAGTGGACACCTCGATACTTCTGTGGACAACCCGATGCTTCAGTGGACACCCCGATACTTCTGTGGACACCCGATGCTTCAGTGGACACCCGATGCTTCAGTGGACACCTCGATACTTCTGTGGACAACCCGATGCTTCAGTGGACACCCGATGCTTCAGTGGACACCCGATGCTTTAGTGGACACCCTGATGCCTTAGTGGACACCCGATGCTTCAGTGGACACCCGATGCTTCAGTGGACACCCGATGCTTCAGTGGACACCCGATGTTTCAGTGGACTTCCGATACTTCTGTGGACAACCCGATGCTTCAGTGGACACCTCGATACTTCTGTGGACAACCCGATGCTTCAGTGGACACCCGATAATTGTGGACAACCCGATGCTTCAGTAGACACCCGATGCTTCAGTGGACACCCGATGCTTCAGTGGACACCCTGATGCTTCAGTGGACACCCGATGCTTTAGTGGACACCCTGATGCCTTAGTGGACACCCGATGCTTCAGTGGACACCCCGATACTTCTGTGGACAACCCGATGCTTCAGTGGACACCCCGATACTTCTGTGGACAACCCGATGCTTTAGTGGACACCCCGATACTTCTGTGGACAACCCGATGCTTCAGTGGACACCCGATGCTTCAGTGGACACCCTGATGCTTCAGTGGACACCCAATGCTTTAGTGGACACCCTGATGCCTTAGTGGACACCCGATGCTTCAGTGGACACCCGATACTTCTGTGGACAACCCGATGCTTCAGTGGACACCCCGATACTTCTGTGGACAACCCGATGCTTCAGTGGACACCCCGATACTTCTGTGGACAACCCGATGCTTCAGTGGACACCCGATGCTTCAGTGGACACCCGATGCTTTAGTGGACACCCGATGCTTCAGTGGACACCCGATGCTTCAGTGGACACCCGATGCTTCAATGGACACCCGATACTTCTGTGGACAACCCGATGCTTCAGTGGACACCCGATGCTTCAGTGGACACCCGATGCTTCAGTGGACACCCGATGCTTCAGTGGACACCCGATGCTTCAGTGGACACCCGATGTTTCAGTGGACTTCCGATACTTCTGTGGACAACCCGATGCTTCAGTGGACACCTCGATACTTCTGTGGACAACCCGATGCTTCAGTGGACACCCGATAATTGTGGACAACCCGATGCTTCAGTGGACACCCCGATACTTCTGTGGACAACCCGATGCTTCAGTGGACACCCGATGCTTCAGTGGACACCCGATGCTTTAGTGGACACCCGATGCTTCAGTGGACACCCGATGCTTCAGTGGACACCCGATGCTTCAATGGACACCCGATACTTCTGTGGACAACCCGATGCTTCAGTGGACACCCGATGCTTCAGTGGACACCCGATGCTTCAGTGGACACCCGATGCTTCAGTGGACACCCGATGCTTCAGTGGACACCCGATGTTTCAGTGGACTTCCGATACTTCTGTGGACAACCCGATGCTTCAGTGGACACCTCGATACTTCTGTGGACAACCCGATGCTTCAGTGGACACCCGATAATTGTGGACAACCCGATGCTTCAGTAGACACCCGATGCTTCAGTGGACACCCGATGCTTCAGTGGACACCCTGATGCTTCAGTGGACACCCGATGCTTTAGTGGACACCCTGATGCCTTAGTGGACACCCGATGCTTCAGTGGACACCTCGATACTTCTGTGGACAACCCGATGCTTCAGTGGACACCCGATAATTGTGGACAACCCGATGCTTCAGTGGACACCCTGATGCTTCAGTGGACACCCGATACTTTAGTGGACACCCTGATGCCTTAGTGGACACCCGATGCTTCAGTGGACACCCCGATACTTCTGTGGACAACCCGATGCTTCAGTGGACACCCCGATACTTCTGTGGACAACCCGATGCTTTAGTGGACACCCCGATACTTCTGTGGACACCTCGATACTTCTGTGGACAACCCCCACGCCTCATTGGACACTTTGATGCCTCAGTGGACACCCTGATGCTTCAGTGGACACCCTGATGCCTCAGTGGACACCCCATGCTTCAGTGGACAGCCTCGATCCCTAAGTGGCCAGGAAACGCCGATATTGCAGTGGACACTCCAGATCTTTAAAAATGAGGCGCCAAAATCCTTGAGCGGGCATGCCAGAAAGCCCGCAGTGAGTATAATCACATACTAAAGCACAATGACCCAGTCAGCTGGTGGTGTAACAGTGCAATGCATGGACAGCTCTCAGCCAGACTTGAACAGGCTCTGCAAGGTGCTCCAGACCGAGTCAGCCGGCTTGCTGGCATCGACACGCTTCAACAGGCCGGCCTGGCTGTACCGCTGCAGCACCGGGCCGATGAGGTCGCGGTAGGCGGCCAGCCGCCTTGGCATCACGTCCGGGAAGTCGTCCGGCCGCTTCGTCAGCGACTCGCCCGTTGCATCGTCGCGTCCGGGCACGCGCGGTGGCTGGAAGCTGTGATGGTACACCCTGCCGGAGCCGGGGTGGTGCAGCCGGCCGGTGATCCTGTCCGTCGCAACGTCATCCGGAATGTCGAATTGGACAACCGCGGACAAGCTGCGCCGCCGCTCGGACAGCATCTGGTCCAACTTGGCGGCCTGGCCGGAAGTGCGCGGAAAGCCGTCCAGCAGGATGCCCGGGTCGCACTCTGGCCGGTCCAGCTGCTGCGCCACCAGCTCGCACACCGGATCGTCCGCAATGAGCCGGCCCTGGTTGATGCTGGCCTTGAACTTTCGAGGGGGGGGGAATTGCGGTTGGGGCGATTATCTACACAAGGGCGATTCTCCCTTGACAAGGGCGATTCTTTCTAGACAAGAGGCGATTCTTTCTAGACAAGAGGCGATTCTCTCTCGACAAGGGCGATTCTTTCTAGACAAGAGGCGATTCTCTCTCGACAAGGGCGATTCTTTCTAGACAAGAGGCGATTCTTTCTAGACACGGGAGATTCTTTCTAGACAAGAGGCGATTCTTTCTAGATAGGGGCGTTTTTTTAAAGAGGGCAATTCTTTGAAGAGATTCTTTTTTTGAAGAGAGGGCGATTCTTCTTGGAGAGAGCGATTCTTTTTGGAGAGAGCGATTTTTTTTGGAGGAAGGGCGAAAATTTCTGGAGAGGGTGGTTCAGCGCTGTTCCAGTGTCCGCATCGGACAGTACGCAGACCTGCTCATTTCTGGCAGCCGCGGACCGCAGCATCGAGCCCATGTCCACGTGGCACACGCCGAATTTATCGGCGAAGCGGCGAGCCTGAGTGCCTTTGCCAGAGCCGGGCGGCCCGATGAAGGCCACGTCTAGAGGGGGCCGAACGGCTGGCGCCTTCGGGTCCTTGATGTCCTCCGCGGCAGGCTGGAACAGAGTTTGAATGAGTCATTGTTCATTGGAGTTCGGCCGACTGGGGATGAGCCTACAGAAATCAAAAGGGCAGTGGGAGCAGCCTACAGAAGTGGAGGGCAGCCTACAGAAGTGGAGGGCAGCCTACAGAAGTGGAGGGCAGCCTACAGAAGTGGAGGGCAGCCTACAGAAGTGGAGGGCAGCCTACAGAAGTGGAGGGCAGCCTACAGAAGTGGAGGGCAGCCTACAGAAGTGGAGGGCAGCCTACAGAAGTGGAGGGCAGCCTACAGAAGTGGAGGGCAGCCTACAGAAGTGGAGGGCAGCCTACAGAAGTGGAGGGCAGCCTACAGAAGTGGAGGGCACCCTAAAGAAGTGGAGGGCAGCCTACAGAAGGGAGAGAAGCGGAGAATATGTGTGGAGCACTGGCTGACTACCTGCACATCGCCTGCAAGAAATGTCCCAGACGAGACGTACTCGGAGCTTGCTTCCCTACCATAGTTTTTTCTCTAAACTTTTGCATTAGCAAAGGGCAGCTAGCAGGAGTCCCTAAACGACAATTCAGCCGGGTGCCACCGCCTGTAAACAACCGGCTGCAAAGTTGGCGAGGGGATTTCCTAAACAATTTTCACACTAAGCCAGTCTGGGCATCGTTCGCTATAAAAGTACACGAAAACCGAACCCGAACTTGTGCCTATGGGCGAAAGCTTATGGGAGAAATTATAGACAAAAAGGTCGCTTGGGAATCGCTAGGCCAGCAAAAGGAGACTGGATAGGAATTTCAGTTGATGTGCTGCACACAACTCTTGGTGCACTTCGACACCGCGAACATCAGAGGGTGGCTAAGCGGCCCAGAAACTGAGATAACCCCTGAGGGCTGCAACTATTAGCAACTGGGGATCTGGGAGGGCTGCAGCTCTCAGCAACTGGGGATCTGGGAGGGCTGCAGCTCTCAGCAACTGGGGATCTGGGAGGGCTGCAGCTCTCAGCAACTGGGGATCTGGGAGGGCTGCAGCTATTAGCAACTGGGGATCTGGGAGGGCTGCAGCTATTAGCAACTGGGGATCTGGGAGGGCTGCAGCTCTCAGCAACTGGGGATCTGGGAGGGCTGCAGCTATTAGCAACTGGGGATCTGGGAGGGCTGCAGCTCTCAGCAACTGGGGATCTGGGAGGGCTGCAGCTCTCAGTTGAAGATCTGGGGGTGCAACCATATAGCTTTGGGCTAAAACAACTTCTAGCCAGGTGATTTATGTGGTTCAGTGATCAGAGTCAGGAAATTGACAAAACACAAAGGCATTGTCAGAGGAAATTAGTTTTTTTCCATTGTTGTACAGAAACAATGATGAACAACTCCGACAATAACAACATACATGCTTTAAAATCGCAAGCAAAAATTATCACTTTTTGCAAGCCACTAGGGATTTTCTAGCTCTTTGCAATGCATGAATTATGAAGTGACTTTTTTAGAAAAAGCTTTTTCCATTTCCATTTCCAGCTGACTTATTGACGCGGGATTGAAGCCACGGTTTAGAATCTCCGGAACCCCTCGGTTAGACAGACTGAGCATGGAGCGGTCATGAATAAAATACAGGGCCCAGCAGCAGGACTGAGGCAGCTTCATCACTACATCTATTCAGAGAGTGAAATTTATCAACTGCGAGCTCTAGTAGAAGTCTAAAATGAAGTCCACGGATTGCTGCAGATCTGAGGGATTAGGATTATTCAACCTGTGCTGGCCTGTTTTAACAGGGATTAGGATGCTTAGTGGTATCAATCAACTGGAGGTCTGAAGAGCTAATGGCTTTATCTCAATCAGCGAGGCTGATATTGAAAAGTCATACATAGACTATCAGTGAGTTTAGCTCCATCTAGGAAAGCGATTAGATTGGAAATCCCACCTGGAAAAGCAACTGGATTGGAAATCTCACCTGGAAAAGCTATCAAATTGAAATCTCACCGGAAAAAGATACTGGATAGGAAATCTCACTTGGAAAAGCTATAAGATTGGAAATCTCACCTGGAAAAGCTATCAAATTAAAATCTCACCTGGAAAAGCTATCAAATTGAAATCTCACCGGAAAAAGATACTGGATAGGAAATCCCACTTGGAAAAGCTATAAGATTGGAAATCTCACCTGGAAAAGCTATCAAATTAAAATCTCACCTGGAAAAGCTATCAAATTGAAATCTCACCGGAAAAAGATACTGGATAGGAAATCCCACTTGGAAAAGCTATAAGATTGGAAATCTCACCTGGAAAAGCTATTTACTTGGAAATCTCACCTGGAAAAGCTATCGGATTGGAAATCTTACCTGGAAAAGCTATCGGATTAGAAATCTCACCTGGAAAAGCTATCAGATTGAAAATCAAACCTGGAAATCTCACCTTCCTAAAAAAGGGATTCCAATCAACATCGCACTCCCTAAGAAATAGTTAATAGGAAATGAGCAAGACAAAGGCATCTCCAGGTTAATGACACTGCAGAGAGAATAGTCAAGCGCTGCTATCTTGCTCTTGAAAGTTGGGTCTAATTAATATAGAATAAAATTCCTAGTTCTTTTAAAACACCTTGGCGCAGGCGGTTCGTACTAAATTTAATAGGGCGCAGAGTAGTTTTTTGAGATAAGCGGAGGAAAAAATCGACAAGTTTAAGACTTGGAGCAGACAGTGCACAAGAAGCTGGTATTATTTGAGGACACAGTTAAACGCGATATAACTACATAAATCTTGCGCACATCTGTTCTGTTTCGGACTGCGGTAAGAAAAATGAAATAATATTGATAATTAATCATTATGTATGTATATATATATTCGGCAAGTAGTAGATTCAACGATGTCAACGATGTCAACGATTATAACACATGACATGTGAGCAGACTGACCACAATAGCGAGCTGCACCCCAGGGACCGATCTCATGAAGGACTGCAAACAGGCTATAGCTTCCAAAAAGTGCTTTATTAGACTGCGGTCTGAAAGCAAGGACCACTAGAAGAAGGACGGGACACTTCGTTTCTTGGACAATTTATTAAAGGCTGATTTTCACGGACAAATGCACTAGCGAGATAGGAACTTTTCATTCTTTTCACTTCAAAATGGTGATAGCTTTTTATTGGAAGCAGATACAAAGCTCTTCTTTTGATATAACTTATAAAACATGTTGCTTCAACGAATTTTGTAAAAAAATGAATAAGCAGTGAATTGGGCATATAATTATAGCCAACTGTTTTTTAATGATATATTGCTAATCAAGATCAATTATTCATGAAAAAATCTTTATTAAATCCGTCGAAGCAACATGTTTTGTAAGTTATATCAAAAGAAGAGCTCTGCATCTGCTTCCAATAAAAAACTATCACCATTTTAAAGTGAAAAAAGTGAAAAGTTCCTATCTCTCTAGTGCGTTTTTTCCGTGAAAATCAGCCTTCAATAAATCCTCCAAGAAACGAAGTGTCGTCCTAGTGTACCGAACCGATGTCTATGGCCAAAGGCGGGGGGAATATCAGTCTACTGAGAGAGTGTACCGAACCGATGTCTATGGCCAAAGGCGGGGGGGGGATATCAGTCTACTGAGAGAGTGTACCGAACCGATGTCTATGGCCAAAGGCGGGGGGAATATCAGTCTACTAAGAGAGTGTACCGAACCGATGTCTATGGCCAAAGGCGGGGGGAATATCAGTCTACTGAGAGAGTGTACCGAACCGATGTCTATGGCCAAAGGCGGGGGGGATATCAGTCTACTGAGAGAGTGTACCGAACCGATGTCTATGGCCAAAGGCGGGGGGAATATCAGTCTACTAAGAGAGCGTACCGAACCGATGTCTATGGCTAAAGGGGTGGGGGTTAGCAGGCTGCTCTTTCTTGGTTTTATGAACGGTTCGTAGCTGCTGCTAAGTTAGGACAGTCCATCATGAAATCGGTGCATTAGGGTCGCAGCTCACAGATTAACAAAGAGTGGGTGGGCAGCATCTGTTAATGGGAATAAAAAAATCGACGGCCAATGCTTTGAGTTTTACCGAGGCAGCCTAAGAGTGGCATTTGTGCATAGCAACAATAGCGCCGAATTATTCTGTTTGTTTATATGGCAAGAATTTTTTGTTAAAGTTTTGCAGTTTTGGCGATATTCAAACACAAATTTTTTACAAATAATGGATCAATGACGCAGCTTAAAATGATTGGACTTAAAGGAAACAAATGTTAGAGAACATGGATTGGCAAACTCCGGCCCGCGGTCCACATACGGGCTACTGTCTTTCTCCCTTTTCTTCTCTCCTCTCCTCTCTCTTATCTTCCTTCTCTCTTCTTCATTCCATCTCCTCTCTCCTTTCTTCTCTTCTCTCGATCATTTTCTCTCTCCTCTCGTCTTCTCTCCCCATCTCCTCTCCTCTATCCTCATCTCCTCTCTCGTCTCTTCTCTCGCCTCTCCTCTCTCTTATCTTCCTTCTCTCTTCTTCATTCCCTCTCCTCTCTCCCCTCCTCCGGCCCGCAGCCATACTCTACGTTCTCTATCAGACCCTCAAGGTAAAAAGTTTGCCCGACCCCCGGTGCCATAGAAACAGATGGTCCGACCAATGAACAAAAATAAACAAAATGATGCCAAGCACAACACACCTTTAGTAGATACTATAAGTTAGCCGTCTAACTTTACACGTAGACTGCTCAAAACACACGATATCTAAAAAAGTGAATTAACAAATGAATTAAAAGGGACAGTCAATTCAGACAGCATTGAGGACAAGGCAAAAAAATTAATAACAGGCCCGAGATACTATAGATGCCACCTAGAGATGAAAACAACCAAGCTTAACAATACTAATTAAAATAATAATAATAATTACACTCGATGCAGAAAAGCCAAAACTGCCTATTGATGACAACACATTAGCCGCATTTGCATGTCAACAGCAGCTCCACATGTAGTGCGTATCCGCTGGGGTGCGGGCAGAGCAAACGATAAATGGGATAAACTATCGACATCAATAATAGTAATAATAGTAAGCCTGACAGGGGCTCAGCTGGTCATGGCCAGGCAGCAGCCAGCAGCCTTCGGTTGCTAGCCGGAAGTGCCGTTCTCAGCAGCAGACTGCCGATCTCGGGCTCGCAGCTCGCGCAGAGCCATGCAGTTGTTGTCCTCGCTAGTCTGCAGCGGGCAGTACAGGATGAACTTGTCCAGAGTGGAATCGAAAGTCTCCGACCATTTGAACAGGCGGCAGGTGAGCTGCAGCTTCTCCTCGTAGTCGAAGGGGAAGTGGTAGAACAGAGTGTCCGTCATGTGCTGGTGGTAGCGCAGGCTCAGCCGCTTGCAGGCGTCCACCAGGCGGGGATCCGTGATGCCGGAGTCCGGCGGCAGGTGCAGCAGTTTGGTGGCGCAGAACAGCGCCAGCAGGTCGTGCCGCATCTCCGTGGCCTCGCCAAGGTAGCGAGCGTAGGTGCGGAACTCGCTAAGAGGCGAATAGTCGATCAGGCGATTGCCGGACTGGCGGACGAGGTCGCTGAACATCTCGATGGGCTGGCAGCAGACCCGCTGGCCGTTGATGGTGAAATAGTAGCGATCGTCGGCCTGGTTCAGGCCGGCGCAGGACAGCGGGAAAATAACCGAGTGAATTCTGGACTTGATAAGCTGCAGAAAGTGCTGCCGCTCCAGCAGGTTGATCTGGCGCATCTTGCGAACAAAGAGCACCGCCTGGCGAACAAAGACCTCCAACAGGATGATGTTGGTGGACACGCAGCTGGAGAGCTGCTGCGGATCGAGCTGCACACTGGGCGGGGTGGCGATGTTGCACAGCATGGTCTCGGCCACCAGCTGCTGCAGTTCGTCAATAAAATCAACCAAAAGTACATTGGCGTACTTCTTGTCAGAGGCGTCGATGGCTTCGTTGTATTCCAGGTCGGTGATGGGCGACGGTTCCGACGGCACGGGATTGTGCAGGTGGTACCACAGCGCCTGCCAGCATCTGGCGTTGTTTGGCGGCGACTGGGCTAGGCAGCTGGACGAAGTCGATGGGGTCGGCACCGACAATAACTGCTGCTGCTGCGGCGGCGGCACAGGCGGCGGGGTCAGCGGCGGCATCGCAGGCTGGTACTGATAATACTCGTTGGAGGTCGATTGCCGCATCTGCACCGACGGCATCGCAGACTCAGAGACGCTGGGAACTCCATCGCCAACCGTGAGCACTTCACCTTTCTGGATAAGGTCGGCCTGCATGCCGACGCGGAAGCACTTGGCCAGCCGGCAGCCCGGGCACTTCTTCCGCGTCGCCAGGGTGACTTCGCAGCGGGCGTGCTGGAAGCTGCAGCTGAACCCGGCATCGCCCAGAGTCTTCTTGTGCGCGTTGCGCCGGAAAAACGCTTTGCAGGACTCGCAGCTGATGACGCCGAAGTTATAATTCTCAGCCTTGGCCCCGCACACCAGGCAGAACCTATGCAGCAAATCAGCCGGAGTTTTGGGGTGCCGGCACTTCTTGCGGTGCACAACGCCGGATTTGGTGAAGCTGCGCTTGACCTGCGGCGCGGCGCCTGGCGGAGACATCAGGCCGCCAGGTGTGTTGCTATGCGGAAGCTGCTGCTGCAGCATGAAGCTGTGCTGCGGCAGAGACAGCGGCGAGGGCGGCTCGTATTTCTGCTCCTGCATTGAAGATCCGTCAATAAAATAGTTCAGCCGATGCTGCTGGCTTGCTTCACCGTCCAGCTGGGAATGGAAACAGTTGTTGTAAGACTTTTGAGCCACTGGCATGTTCAAGAATAGCAAACCTATCAATGCATTTCTAGATTATCCGCGCCTTAAATGAACTACCAATCTGTGAAGATTAAAACTATGATTAGCCAGTCTATCTGTCTGTCTGTCCGTCTTTTCTAGTTACAGCGGAGAGGCGACCCCCGGCTCAAAAATAAGGGAGCCGCCCGTACACAGGCATGCAGTCACGTGATGCCCTGGAAGAGGGAGCGGGTGGCGGGCAGTGCCGGCCTTCCCCCTAGTCGGCGCCCAGACAACCCGCGCCCGCCAGGGTTTGGGGGCAGAGCGGGGGAGAGAGAAATAGGAAGGAAAGAAATGGAAAACAGCACGCAAGCTGAAAGACACAAGTCCAGAGCGGTCATGCACAGGAGGAGCACTTGATCAGCGGATGCTCCGACTAAAAGTCCTAGATCTGGCGAGCCAGTCCGGTTCCGCGAGCTCGATCCCCCCCCCCCTGACGTCTCAGTTTTGTTTACCTGGGTTAAATAGGCCAGGTGATGCAAATAGTAAAATTATATAGCTGATGGCGTGCACAGCAGCATCAAAAGAAACGAGAGACAGAAAAGTTCTACTGCCTCTTTTTAATCAACAAAAAATAGCTTCGCAGAAAGCGACCGACTTTAGTCATCGACAAAAACAAAAACTACGAAGTCTGACAAGTTCTATTGGTCTCGAAGTTTCAGCAATAGATAAGATAAGAATATTTCTAAAGAATTAGTTTGAATAAAAAATCGAACTTCTAATTACAAACGGAGTAAACAGACAAAACAGCTAACCGACAGTAAACTGCTTATCTTTGGTTAAGTAGAAACAGATTGGCAAAGCTTGGGTTCGAGACGGCTTGCCGGCTTAGTTATTAACAGTACAGAGTACAAGCCAAGGACACTGCTGCCAAAGAAAAGATAAAAAGGAACACAAAAAGACGGGACGGTCGCAGACGGCCCGAACGAGCAGATAGAGGGACAGAGAGAGGGGGGCAAGGGTGCCTGTAGCCTGCACGCACGCAGATGTACACACATGAGCCCTCCGTCCCCATTAACCCGAAGAAGCCACAAGGCACGCGAGTGAAGTAAAGGCAAGACTAAATGAGTAAGTGGAGAAGAGCAGGGGGCGGGGCGAATAGCAAAGTCAGTCGTTGGGAAGGAGATGAAAGAGACTGTAGTCGCCTCGCCTTCAAACAAAAACTTCTAAAATCTCAAGTGCAGAAACAGTCGAAACCCATACAACTGCTGGCTGACTCGACATTTTGATCGAAAATTATGAAAGCACAAAATGAATTGGGCAATTGGCCTTTTAACTCAATGTACTTTTTAACCTGGGCTTTTTGTGCAATAGAAATGCTGTACCATCCTGACTGTCTAAATCGCATTCTTTTTTCGCAAATCATTGTTTGCCATCTAAATCAATTTTCAAAGTTTGCACAATTTTCCCTAAAGTTTCCTGAAGTTTCCCAAGTACAATCGACTTCAGATCAAGACTCTCAACATGCTGATGCGACTACGCTTGAATTCTCCCTTGGTTTGGTTTCCCTGGTTTCCCTGCGACAAGAAGGAAAATTACAATTAAGTTATGACACGAATTTTCCCATGCCTAAACTGAATAGTTAGTGACTACTAATAGTAGGCACAGCAGGTCCAGCATTAAAAGTAAAGATAATCTATAAGCATTTCAAGCATTAACTAAAAACAAGCATAGTGTAGTATTCAACACTGCTAGACTACAATAAAATCTATACTCAGAAGGTAGTGTAACTGCAAACAGTATGTAATACAAATATAATATACATAATTTACATAATATACTATAATACTTTTCTGTAAATAAAACAAAGGTTTTTTACAAAAATATCTATATTCAAAATTTATTTAATGTTCTTTTTGTCCTTGGTTGAGTTTTATACACCTTGAAATTATTTAAATGTAGTTGTTTATGTTTTGTATAAATGAATAATACTCATAATCAATCTATCAGATATGAATAACAATCATAAGCTTTAGTAAAAAATCAATAAAGCAAAAATACTACATTTTAGTGTAGTTTAAGCCGAAAAAGAACAGTTCTATAACATTCACTGTCTGTGCTTAGGCATTTGGGTGAATAGTGATTAGGTTATTAAAGGTTCCTTTTTGGTTAAAAATTATATGTATTTATCATTAGCTATCATGCTAGCTACACAAAATCTGCAATAACAAACTAAAGTCAAATAAATAAATGGTTTTTTATCTTTTTTATTTAACTAAGGCCTATATAGAAACAAAAATGTCTAGTTTTTATGAAACTATTAACCAAAGCATCTGTGTACCGAAACATCTAGTTGCCAAAATAAATGCTTAAGAGGAAGCTTTGCTTTTTATCTTTTTTTAAATTTAAAGGAATAAAGGGATTTATAATGTAAGCATATTTTATTCAAGTTAAAAATAAAATATTCTATTATAAAAAGAAGTTATATCTGCTATTAAAGTTATTTATAAACTATAGTTTTTAGTTTAAAATGACAAATTACTTTAAAATGGCAATGCAATTATTTTAAATATGCTTTAATAGCAATTGTTACTTATTTAGTCATTAGGCAAATATTTCATCATTAAGGACTTCAATGAGGGTCCTATTAGTGCCTATGACTTGCCCATTTATAAAAAACAAAATTTGATTTGTAAAAACTGCTTCGAGTAAATGTATTACAAGTGTACTGATCCCATCAATGGGTATATTGCCTAGCTCCATGAAAGTATGAAATTGCTAAACTGCAGACAATTCTGAAAAAAACTGCTGAAGGTATTACTAAATGCTGAGTTTTGCAAGACTGCCAATATGTATCAAAAATTTATTAGTGAGCCGTAAAATGCTGAGCCAATTGCAGTTTGCAGAGGAGACTGAGGAGCCGGCTGAGAGGAGAACTGCAGGCTGCTGAGAGGATGAATGAAAATTGTTAATGGAACAGTTGTAGACTGCAAATGGAATGACTGCAGACTGCTTAGGGGAACTGCAGATTGTCGAAGGGATCATTGCAGATTGCAGAGGGGAAAACTGCAAATTGATGAGGTAGTTCCTCAAGACTTATGAGCATATAGCTGCAGACTGCTAAGAGGAAAAACTGCTGACTAATTGGGGGATAATGGCAGACTTCTGAGGGTAACAAAAAACTATTGAGTTTTAACTGAATATTAACTGTGAAAGATTAAGTACAAGTTGTTGAGGGGATTACTACGAGCTGCTAAGTGAAATATTTTTTTGCTTTGGGGACAATTATATGCCACTGAGAGTATACATGCTTCATTTTAATAAAAGTTGTAGAATGCAAAGTAGATGATAAATGCAGGCTGCTAGGAAATAACTGCAGTCTTTTTGTGGGATTATATGCAAGGATAATTTCAGGTTGTTGTGGGGATAAATGCCTACTAATGGGGGTTAGGTTCAAACATGGAGATAAGTGGCCATCTGCTCGTAGATTTTGCAGAAAGTGCTGGTGAATTATTGCTAAACTGCTGGTGAACCATTGCTAAAGTGATGGTTAACCAGTGTAATTTTTTAATAAATTCTACTTTGAACAGAAGAAAACTCAACACAAGAAAAAGTGAAAAAAGAATCACTATGTCAACCATAAAAGAAGCGGTCTGTCGAGCATAAAAGTCTCAATGGGAATTGCTAAGATGTCAGGGCTGGTATGGGAAATTGCTTTAATGTCAAGACTCATGGGAGAATTTCTAAGATCTCAAGGCTTAGGGGGGAATTGCTATTATGATTTGTGAAATTGCTGAGTTATAAAGGCTCATTGGAAAATTGCTTTGCTATCAAAGCTCATGGGGATAATTACTGGAATGTTTTGGCTGTTGGGGAATTGCCGAGATTGTTAGGGTAAGGTTTGGGTTAAACCATAAATGAAATTAGCCTGTCAAACATTAAAGACTTCATTGGGGAATTCCATAGCTCATGGGGGATATCTGGATTATACTGTGGCTCAAGGCTCGGGGAGAACTGCTGTACTTATCGAAGAATGTCAAAGCTCATAGGGGGATATCTAGATTATACTATGGCTCAAGGCTAGGGGGAATTGCTGTGATTACAATACTTGGGGATATTGCCTAAATTTTGTGGCTCAATTAGGAGTTTCTGAGATATCAAGGCTCATTATGGAATCATTGAAATGTCAATGCTCACGGGGGATCCCTATAATGCTGTAGACTGTGGCTCTTTGGGTATTGCTGAGGTGCTAAGGTTCATATAAGACTGGCTGAGATGTCAAAGGCTCATAATGGGACATGCTGAAACGCTGTGACTTGGCAAGGTTAGGGTTAGTTTTCAACCAGAAGACTTATGTGGAATTGCCAAGATAGGTTAATTGCTAAATTTTAAGGCTCATTGGGGAAAGTTTTAGATTTCAAAAGCTCATGGTAGAATTGCTGAAATTCTTGGGCTAGAAGGGAGTTGCTGAAATGCTGTGACTCTGCTGCAGGTTAAGGGTTATTGTTAGGGTTAGGGTTCAATTATATAGCAATTGTTGTATCAGCCATAAAGGATTCTGGGTGGAATTGCTAAGATTAAAGGCTCTTATGGCAAATTACTTAAATGCTTTGGCTCTTAGGGGAATTGCTGACAGGTCAAAGCTTTTGGCGAAATATAGATTTTGAGGCTTATGAGGCTTATAATGAGATGTCAAGGCTTACTGGGGGAATATCTGAGATGCCAAGGCCTACTGGGGGAATTGCTGAGATGTCAAGGCTTACTGAGGAAATTTCTGAGATGTCAAGGCTTACTGAGGAAATTTCTGAGATGTCAAGGCTTACTGGGGGAATCGTTGAGATGTCAAGGCTTACTAAGGAAATTTCTAAGATGACAAGGCTTACTGGGGGAATTGCTGAGATGTTGAGGCTTATTGAGGAAATCTTGAGATGCCAAGGCTTACTGGGCTTGCTGTTGATGCTTACTGAGGGAATTTCTGAGATGTTGCTTACTGGTGGAGTGGCTAAGATGCCAAGGCTTACTGGGGGAGTCACTGGGATGTCAAGGCTTATTGGGCTAGAAGAATTGTGCAGCTGTCAAGGCTCAAGTTTAATTGCTGTGATGTTGATACTTACTGAGGGAATTTCTGAGATGTCAAGGCCTACTATGGGAATTGTTGAGATATCAAGGCTCATGGGGAATGGTGGAATTTTTGGGGGGAGGGGAGTTGGGTTGTTGGGATGTCAAGGCTTACTGGGCTGGGAGAATTGCGAAGATATCAAGGCTAAAGTATAATTGCTGCAATGTTGAGGCTTATTGAGGAAGTTGCTAAGATTTCAAGGTTTCATGAGGGAATAGCTGAGATGTCAAAGTTTATTGGGCTGGGAGAAATGCGTAGATGTTTAATTATTGCAATGTTGATGCTTACTAAGGGAATTTCTAAGATGTCAAGGCCTAAAAGGATAAGCACTATTTGCTGATTGAGATAGGGTTTTAGGCTGATGAAGGAAATTTTTTTGGCTGATGAAAGTTTTGATTCATGGCAATTTGGTTTCATTTTTAAGGCCCCCAGTGGGGGGCTAACTGACTAGTCCAATATACTAAAAATGAGTTGTCTATGGGTATGCAATACATTTCCAAAATACTAAAAATGAGTTGTCTATGGATATGTAATAGATTTTAGAAAAAAATGGCTCAACTGATTTTCTTCAAAACTTCAAATTTTCCTGGGATGGTACATGTATCTTGGCTAAGAAATTGCTTAATGTTAAAGGGATTTAATATTCAAAAAACATGCTTTTTTGCATAGTTCAAGCAAAATTTTTGACTTGAAATGCATTTTAAGAATGAGAGAAAAACTTGACTGACTGAATTTCAATTCTGATAAAGATTGCATCACAACAAGTTGAAAACAGTGTCAAAAAAATGCACACACTTTAAATTGCGTAACCAATATTGCTAACTTAAATTGAGACTAATACTGGCTGACTGAGAAATTGATTATGTCATAAATTTTTACTCTAATTGACTTGCTATAAGAATTGAAGTATAAGGGCAACAGTTCATGTTCTCCAATTTAAAAGAGATAACCTAGATGTGAACAGACTGGACTGCTAATGTAGCGACCTGGGTTCAAATCTTAGTAGTGCAAAATGATTTTTTTATTAAAACACCTTAGAAACACAAAATGCTAAACAAAAAAGAAGCACAATGCCAAACATAAAAGTGGCACCATTTTAAATATTATAGAGCCACCATGCCAAATATAAAAGAGCCACCATGCCAAACATTAAAGAGCCACCATGTCAAACATTAAAGAGCCACCATGCTAAACATAAAAGAGCCACCATGTCAAACATTAAAGAGCCACAATACCAAACATAAAAGAGCCACCATGTCAAACATACACATGACTCCATGTCAAACATTAAACATAAAAGAGACACCATACCACACATAAGGGAGCCACTATGTCAAACATATACGTGACTCCATTTCAAACATTAAAGAGCCACCATGTCAAACATAACAGAGACACCATTTCAAACATAAAAGGGCTGCCATGGCAAACATAGAAGAGCCACCATGTCAACAATAAAGAGCTACCATGTCAAAAATTGAAAAGCCACCATGTCAAACATTAAAGAGCTATCATGTCAAACAAAAAAGCCACCATGTCAAATATAGAAAAGACACATGTTAAACATAAAAAAAGCCACCATGTCAAACATTAAAGAGCCATTATGTCAAACACAAAAAGCCACCATGTCAAACATAGAAGAGCCACCATGTCAAACATTAATGAGCCACCATGTCGAACATTAAAGAGCCATCATGTCAGACACAAAAGAGCCACCATGTCAAACATAAGAGACACTGTTTCAAACATAAAAAGAAGTGTCATGCCAAATAAAATGGAGCCACTATAAAGCTAAGGAAATTGTTGCACTAGCTACTTGTTCTGCTGCTTGATGCTTGCTATTTAAGTATGGATACTTGCTATCAAGGGTGCTTGCTTTCTGAGGGATGCTTGCTATTGGAAGGATGCTTGCTACTGCCTACTGGGGTAACTTGCTATTGGGAGATGCTTGCTCTTGGGGGGCAGAAGGTACTTGCTATCTGAGAAGGGGTTGCTAGATATCTATAAGGTCTCTTTGTATCTAGGTTATACTTGCTATCTGGGGTTGCTTGCGATCTAGGGGATGCTTGCGATCTGGGGGATGCTTGCTATCTAGAGGATATTTGCTATCCAGGGTTGCTTGCTATTGGAGGGATGCTTGCTATCTAGGGGATGCTTGCTATCTAGGGGATGCTTGCAGTCTGGGGGATGCTTGCTATTTGGGGATCAATGCTTGAATGCTGTCTGAGGATACTTGCTATCTTGGGATATTTTGTTTTTAGAGGGAATGTCTGTTGTTTTTTATGAAGGCTTTATTTTGCTGTCTATTTGTTATTTGTAAAGAACAGGGATTCTATCTAGATGTCCCCCATCAAGGGGGGGTGAAGATTGCTAGTCTATCTATCTAAATATACTATTAAAAATGGTTTGTCTGTGGGTATGCAAATCAATTTTTAGCAAAAATGGCTTAACCAATTTTGTTTGAACTTGCACTGTTCGATCAGAAATTTTTCTGTGATGGTACATGCATCTTGGCTAAGAAATTGCTTAATGTCAAAGGGATTAAATATAAAAAACATGCTTTTTTGCAAGGGTCAAGCAGCTCTTTCAAATTGAAATGCATTGTAAAAATGCTAGAGAAAAAACTGACTGGTTGAATTCTAATTCTGAAATGACATCACACCAGGCTTTTTATTTATTGTATGTATACTAGCTGAATTTTGACACTGAATTGAATTACATCACAGTATTGAAAATGCAGTGTGGAAGCATAGCCCATAACTTGATTTATATTGTGTAACCACATTGCTAACTTTAACAGAAACTGGTACTGACTTGCCTAAGAAATTAATTATGCCATAGCTGCTTTGTATAACTTTTACTAAATTGACTTAGTGTGAGTGTTGAATTATAAGTGCTACAAATTCATTTATAAATTCAATGAGAGCTAGACTAGAGGTAAACAGATTGGACTACTAATGCAGCGACCTGGATTTGAATCTTACTAGTATAAAAGAGTATAAATAGTATAAAAGTAGTGAAATTTTCTTTTTATGTGCTTGATAAACCAAGGATTTCTACACTTGATAAACCAAGGATTACTTTGCTTGATAAGCCAAGGATTACTGTGTTTGATAAACCAAGGATTATTGCACTTGATAAACCAAGAATTACTGCACTTGATAAGCCAAAGATTACTGTGCTTGATAAACCAAGGATTATTGCACTTGATAAACCAAGGATTATTGCACTTGATAAACCAATAATTACTGCACTTGATAAGCCAAAGATTACTGTGCTTGATAAACCAAGGATTACTGCACTTGATAAACCAAGGATTACTGCACTTGATAGACCAAGGATTATTGCACTTGATAAACAAAGGATTTCTGCACTTGATAAACCAAGGATTACTGCACTTGATAAACCAAGGATTACTGCGCTTGATAAGCCAAGGATTACTTCGTTTGATAAGCCAAGGATTTCTATACTTAATAAACCAAGAATTACTTTGTTTGATAAGCTAAGGGTTAAGCCAAGGACTCTCCCAATATCTAGGCTATATTCTGTTTGTCTATTTATTAATTTTAGAAAAAAAGAGATTCATAGCAAACATTTTTGAACGTGACAATTTTTACTCCAATAAGGTGATTTTTAAAAGTGAAGAAAGAATTGATGTTTAAGAAAATGTGCTTTTTTAATTTTTCCATGAACTATTTTTGCTCCTTGCTTATTGGGTGCTCAAAGGCCAAAGGGAGGCTGCACAAGATTGCTAGTAGATTGCTAAAACATAAAATTATCATATTATACTTAGGCCTATACTGGACATAAAAAAATTGGTTCAATTAAAAAGTAAAATAGCCTAGCTTCAATGGCTTTAGGGCCTAAGACAAGGATAACTTGGGTTGGGCCTATATATAAAGCCAAAAAGACTTAAAAATTAGATTTTGTAAAATAATAGGCCTTATAAATTATAAATATATGTTAAGACTTAATTTAGCTTATAGCCATAGGCCTATAGCTATAGATCTATTTGATAATTTATAAAGGCTTAAAGCGAAGGAATAATTTCATTATCCTATATTTATTATAAAATTGCATGATTTTTGTTTTAATATAGGCCTATAAAATAACTTAACAAAAATATTTTGGGCTATAGAAAGCCCACCTATGCATAGTGCAGCTGCACAGGGGGGTGATGGTCATTTCGTCAACTGGCGTTTCGTCAACTCGGTTGACGAAGTGACCAAAGTGTTGGGGCGACTTTACTGGTGGTTGACGAAGTGACCAATGCCTAGGTCCTTCCCATTTGCTTTTTGACGAAGTGACTAAAAAAATTTCATTATATGAATGATAGGCCTAACGTATGTAGCTGATACAGCTGCATATCTTGTATAGCTTACAATTATTGTTATATCGATGACTTGTTTTATTAATTGCCTTATTTTTAAAAAATAAACAATTTTTGCAATTGAAAAATTGCAATGCCAGACTGCATGTCCATTTGGTTAAATGTTTCGATGCAAATATTCTATGCAAATGCGTCACCCCATGCGCACTCATACCCATATGCGTCCGGGCATTAATGAATATTGAGTATTTGTGTGTTATGCGACCATACACGCGACTAGATAACATGGGTATTTCTCCTATCAAACGCGTCGAGGACTGCTATAAAGTCCCCTATATATGGAGCCGTGAAAATTGGTGGACTGCGTGCGCCTCATTCCCACCCCTCCACCCCGCTGTGCACAGTCAACCGAAGCCCCCGCAGCGAATCTTGATATCCGGTAATGCTCTTGTTCGGGAGTGTATAATTACGCACGATTCACGCGCGCTCATCGATCGATCATGCCGTACATGTATTAAGGTATTGCACTCCCTGTCATGCTTAACACTAAAATGTACAATGCACTGTAAGAAGGCACAAGCAGACACGAGCAGACAGACGCAAAGGCACAGGCAGACGCGCAAACCGATCGGCGATATTGGGTGCAGTACCACAGCGGCGTGCTCTTGATTCGTGCATTCCTGCTCATGTAGCTGCACAAGACTTGGCCATGTGCCTAAGCCTAGTGCTTTTACGTGTAGGGTCAGCAAACTTTTTACCTCAGGGCCAGATTGAGAACCTAGCGCAAATGACTGCCCTTCTGGGTCCGCTTCGCTGGGCCCCTAAGCAAAATGCGCCCAGGAGTCCCTGATGATTGCAAGCCAAAGGAGGGAGAGAGGATAGGGAATAGAGAGGAGAAATACGAGCTGGCGTACTCGTAGAAGAAAGGATCGAGAGGTGAAGGAATAAGGATAAGAGAGTATACGATCGAGAGGAGAGATGAAATAGGAGAGGAATGATCGAGAGGAGAGGAGAGACGAATTAATAGAGAAGAGAGGAGAGGAGAGACGAATTAATAGAGAAGAGAGGAGAGGAGAGGATTGAGAGAGGAGGGAAGGGAGAAGAGAATGGAGAAGAAAAGGAAGAGGAGAGGAGAGAGGTGAGAGATGAGAAGAAAGGAGAGAGGAGAGGAGAGGACAGGTGAGAGAGAAGAGAGAGGTGAGAGAAGAGAGCTGAAAAGAGACACAAAAATTGAGCACTCCGGATTTCTATTATGAAGATTCAAAGGATCCGAGGGCCGGATAGAGACTTTGCGGGCCACATGTGGCCCGCGAACTGGAGTTTGACGACCCCTGTTTTAGCTATTTAGCCCTTCTCCTTTGGGGCCTCTGATCGAAATTTCGAGTCTGCCGCAATCCCAAGACTTAATTAAACCGCTGCGGGCGCTGCAACCAAAATCACTAAAATGCCGTCAGCTAAAAGAATAGATAGCGCCAAGAGATCCAGAAAATTACTGGTCTTGCATGCCCTTGCAATTTTCATTTATTTGAGATATCTATGACTATATATACTAAATAAATTAGTCAAGGACCACTGAAGTCACTTAAGCGCAGTCCTTGAAATGAGTGCAGTATACAGTTGCGCAATGTTTGAATTAGTTGAACATTTGAGCATTTTCAGCTAGACTTTCGGCTACTCCAACACAGAATTGAATATTGGCCTGGTTATGCCATAATGCCACAAACTAGCAGCAAGAGTTTGGGTGCCCTTAGGTTAGAAGAAATTATGAGCAATATGCCCTCCCATCATTAGCCCCCCCCCCCACTCTGAAATATGTTCCGACACTATACTGGCTTGAGCTACAGTACATTTACATGTAGTCTGGGGAGTCCTGCAGTCCGAGGCCAGCTTATGTACAGCTGACCGCTAGAGGGCAGCGTTGTTCCAGGCGAGGCGGTGATCGAGACCGTCCTGCTGTACAACGTCAAGACCTGGACGCTGATGAAGTCGCTCGAGCAACGTTGACGCGGCGCACGCTGGCCTGCTGCGCGCCTTCAAGATCGCCTACGCGAGTGACCATAATACGGCTTTTGTATCACCGCGCCGACCTGTTCCGTCCAAGCGACCTGCATTCATGTATGCAATGGCTTGATTTGGAATGCTTTCTATATGTATGTTTTGCGAATAGAGGACCCGGCCACTTCAAGCATTATCTTTGGTCCGGGTTCTCCCCAACTACATGTACTACTTCTTAATTAACTTCTGCATTCAAAATTTAACATACAAATGTGCACACGGGATGTAACCCCGTCGTGCTGCACACGTTTCAAACACATGGGCGCATTATTTTTGTTAGTACATGTACAAGCGTATAACAGAGACGCATCGATCGAAAGCCGGCAGATGTTGCAGGGGGTATGAATATTAATTAGCCTGTCGACTTAGTCATTTCAGGGTTCAGTTTTACTTTTTTGCGGCTGCGGGGGGTAGTTTATTGGCAGTTGACGAAGTGACCAATGTTGGAACACTTCCTATTGGCCAGTTGACGAAGTGACCGAGGTTTGAGATCGCTTCATTGGCTAGTTGACGAAACGACCAGTGATAAAACCGAGTTGACGAAATGGCCAGTTGACGAAACGCCAGTTGACGAAATGACTAGGACCCGCACAGGGCAGGGTCTATATAGAAGTAAATATGCCTACTATAACTAGTAGCTCCCTAGATTATATTATTAGATACTTTACTTGGCAGCTAAGCTTAGGGCTTGGGCTTAGTGTTAGTTGGCTAGTAGTAGCATTGTATCACTATCCATTGGCATTAAAATGTTTAAGGCTTTTTATTGAATGCAATAGCTGATAGACAATGCCAAGGGCCAACATTGCATGGTGTCAGAGTCGTCAGACTGCGTCATATGGATGACACATGGTGGCCACAAGCTCTCTAGCATGTCTAGTCTGGCTTAGTATAATAAATTAGGCCTAGGCCTACTTACTATTACAGCAACAGGGCCTGCGCTGCTTCGAAGCTAGAGCCCAGCAAGAACAGGCCCTGTACCACTACCAGCAAGAGAAACCTCGATGTATTACAGTTTGATATGAACGATAATCATGAGCTCTTAAAGTTCACAGACTAACTGGCAGACGTAGCATTCGTTCGTAATTTTTCTACTATAACTAACATCTCTACTGCGAACTGAATTGTTTTATTCACTCATTCAGGCATTTGCGATTGCTGCATGGTTTTGTTGTGATTTTGTGGTAGTGCGTCTACCACTGAGTGAGATCGCTTAAACTGAAGTTAATTTGTGCGTTGCCTTCGTTCATCCCCCCTTTTAATTCACCTGCATAATTTACCTTATTAATAATAATTTTGCTCCGTCTATGACAATTCCTCTACTTAAGGCTAATAATATTTTTTTACGATAATTTGCTTAGTTTCGTGAAATTGCCACCGTTGTAATCTTGACGTCATGCCACCGTCTGCCCCAATCGCTGCCCCATCCGAAGTTTTGCCTCCGTTCTGTGCCCCAATCACTGCCCCAAGCGATGTAATTTCCCTTTTTTATAATGTTGTTTCGTATAATTTTGCGTAGCTGCCAGCCAAGGAACTCCAGGATGGCAATTTGCTCTCCATCCACTGGGTCCGCGGGTGTCCCGCCCTCTGGCAAGAAGAATTTTTATTTTATTTATACCGCGCTGTTTGGTGCCCGTATTTTCAACTGTTCTGTGTGTTTTGTTTTGTTTTGTTTTGTTTGGTTGTGTTCCTTTTCGTCTTTGTCTTCTACTACTTCTTCGTTTCTCGCTCGTTTTCTTTGGTACTTTAGTTTTACGTTAAGTTGTAATTAAAATTTATCCCGCACCCGGCACGCCGGACCCATCAGTCGAGGAAGGCCGTCTCAGACTCTCTAATATTTAGCTATTGTTTGCTAGTCTAATAATAAACCGCCAATTTATAATTAATCGTTCGTTCATCAAACCCTTAGTTTTTATATTGAGTCATTTGCCCGTGGGGCGTAAAACAACCAAAAGTTCTCATCTCGAAGAAAGCTCTAAGAATTCAACGTTCCGTAATACGTAAATTACGGTGGTGGCAGCAACTACCCTACTGATAGAAACAATTCGATTAAACGACACACGCTATTTTACGGTGTCAGAATATTCGGTGTCTACCATCGGAACGACCGTGCCGCTCAACGACCGCTCTGCTACGAATACGACTACCCTCCCCCCGGAATTGAGTTTTATGACCGGAGAACAACAGGAGAAAAGACTTTCGTTGTGATTCGTCTGCGCGATTTCCGGATTTAATTCGTGTGAACACGACGCCAACCGGTTTCGAAGAAACCCGGACAACCCAATTTTTTTTCCAATTTTATTTTCTTTCTCCGCCCCCACCTTAATTTTTCAGAGAACTTTTGCATTATGTTAACAAAAAATTGTATTTTATTGAATTAAAGTGCGTTGAGAAGACATTACTTGGGAGCCCATCAAAAATTCTTGTTTTATGCGAAGCGAATGAATAATCATTGATTCATTTGTTTAAAACAAGCTTTTTCGATCGCAAGTGAGCAACGTATAGAGACTCTATTATGCATTAAAGCTGGAATGCAGAACTGGGAACCAAAGACACCTGCACTGTAGTACAACAGTTGTAATTATAGTGGTCCTTGCTAAGGACGTAAAATATGTCGTATTTTACATTTTTCAATCAGAACTTTATCACCTAATAAAATTCCAGCTACAATATTAAAAAGCACCTTTACATTAATTAACTAACAATACATTAATCGTTTTCTATACTGCGTTTTCTATTTGTTATACTGAATTAATCTGTTCCCCATGGCCGAGCTCAAGGACGACTTAAGTCCTTGGGTCCAGCTTCATTTGTCTATGCTGTAGTTTTTCTCGACCTGTTCTCGATCGTCTGTCTGTCTGTCTGTCCGTCTGTCTGTCTGTCTTAATTAGTGTCTTAGTGTCTGTCTGTCTGTCTGTCTGTGTGTCTGTCTGTCTGACTGTCTGTCTGTCTGTCTGTCTGTCTGCCTGTCTGTCTGTCTGTCTGTCTGTCTGTCAGCTGTCTGTCTGTCTGTCTGCCTGTCTGTCTGTCTGTCTGTCTGTCTGTCTGTCTGTCTGCCTGTCTGTCTGTCTGTCTGTCTGTCTGTCTGTCTGTCTGTCTGTCTTTCTGTCTGTCTGTCTGACTGTCTGTCTGTCTGTCTGCCTACAATTCATTGATAACTGCCTGTCTGTCTGTCTGTCTGCCTGTCTGTCTGTCTGTCTGTCTGTTTTTCATATTCTCATCAAACTGCTTTTCACTCCATTCAGAAACACGAGGATGAGACAGAAACCCTACTCTTAGAAATTAGTGTGTATGGGCGCTATACTAGGTGCAGATAACTATAGTTTCGTACATTTTATTAAGGCTGTAAGGCATGCAGTGCCGTCTTTGATGATAATAATATTTAGCAGTCTCTCTCTGACAACAGAAGACAACAATTCAAGATCGTTGTAAGAGGGAAACCTAAATTTACATGTACTCGATCAGCTGTACCGGTTCGTCTGATAAATTTCAACAGGCTTTTAACAAGACTGCGTGTAGATACATGTACGTACGTGCTGGGTCTCTATTAGAATTCCGGAGCATTTTAATCGTCAATTTTCTAGGGAACTTAAGGTATTGTCGCATAATTCGCGTAATTCCTTCATTGGAATAATTTCGTCGTATTTTCCTTTACTAAATCTTTTTTCCGGTGTTGCAACACTAAGCAATCGGTAAAACAAATTAACAATAATTCTCGACAAGTTTTTCAGCAGGACAGATGCATGACGATACCATTATATCAGGACAATCACAGCCCAGACACAACTTAGTATCCAAAGTTAAAAACCATCTGATGCAATTCTCCCGCAATATTCTTGCCCCAAGTGCAGGAGAAACACTGTTGTGGCTCTGTTTTGTCTGCTCTTCTCGATCCATTAGCTAAAGATTCCAAGTAAACATTCCACACAATAGCTTATGTTCCCAAACAGCTGAGACAGAGAGCCCATCTGTTGGCGTGAAAACAGCTCTGCACGTTAGCTTTGGCCTTTGGATACTTTGGTTTTTCTTTCTTCAGCAATGGTAGATTGTTTATCTGAGTTGAATAACCGCCGAAATATGAGCGCGCGAGTTTCCGACTATTGTGTAACAAAGCCATTGTGAAAACCAAACAAGTGCATCATAAATGTATTTTGCACAGATCACAGATAATTATTCCATTCAAGCTAATGCAAAAATTTGGCGGGGTGGATAGATATATTATTATTATTATTATTATTATTATTATTATTATTAATATTATTATTACTATTACTTATAACTTATTTTTTTATGTTCATGGCAAATGGTGCCATTTTATCATTTTAAATAATGTTTGAGCGACACGACTAAATTATTATAGCGAAAGAAAAATAGAAAAAGGCAAAAAAAGAAAAATAATAATTTACAATAATTTTAATAATAATTAAAAACTTAAACTACTCGTAAAATCGCGTACCCCAACAGTATTCCCAGGGGCGTCGCCAACCCTACCTCGTTCGTGACCCGTTATGGAAATCAATAATTTTGCTTCATGGCGACAAAATATAGCGCCTCCGAAGTCAAAATGAGTGCCAGCGGCGCCAAAATGAGCGCTGACAACACAGATAATGTACATGTAGAAATTTAGTCACGTACATGTACACGCAGAATTCTTGACTTTGTCCCCTACCATAAAATCCATGGCGACGCCCCTGAGTATTCCAGAATCGGCTCAAGCACATTTTTTGGTATAAGATACTTTATCCTCTGCAGTCAGTTATTTACGAATTAAATTCGAAACTTTTCTGAGATCTTCTGTTGAAATTTATCATTGGATCACTATAAAAGTTCCAGCCACACTTAAACATGGAGTGAACTTCACTTTAAACCCCCAAATTGCACTTTGGGCAGGCCCTTACTGTTCGCGTTAGGAATCTTTGGTCTCGCAGGTGTACAGAATTTGAGTTACGTTTGCTGCATCCATCGCTATATACTTGCAGCATTGCTATAAACTCATCACCGGTTTGCAGTGGCCGTTTCGACTTGTTCGACACACGGGCCCATCACCCATACTTACACATGCATGATGTACTTTTCAGGATCTGCAGTTTCAAGAAGATATCTATTGAAGCTCTGCAACGCTTTCGCCTCTCAGTTTTTGTACAAATGATCGGTTTGCCTAGCCGGCTTGCACGGCCTGGACTAACCGGCGTTTGCGATTGGCTAGGAGGGGTTGTTTGGCTCCACCCGTGGGGGGTGGGTTTGCGGCATTGGGGTGGGTGGTTGTGTGCTGTACCTTTTTAGGCCTCGCTTGTTCTCGCGGCGTTGAATTTTGAACTTGAAGTTGAAGTTGAATGGAGCTAAAGTTCTGCTTAATTGTTTCATTCAACTGAAGTTTTCTACTGAGCACTTGCAAATTGAGAACTTGGGCAACATTTAAGCTCATGATAATCTCCCGATACTCTCTCGCGATAACATAAAACTTGCCCGTCTGGAACAATTGCATTGAATCGCTATTCTCAAATATTCATTCTTGCGAATTCCCTATTGAAGTCTAGCTATTAGAGCTCTTGATGACGAGCAGAAAACTCTTTCCCAATGAATTTTTCTGCAGGAAGTGAACGGAAGCAAATCAATGGATTTACGAGCTCGTAATTGAGACAATTGAAACCTTCATCCTTTGTTAGACTGCGGTGCAAAAGCTGCGCACAATTCAACCGGATGAAGTGTGACTCGAATCTAAAAAAACTGCCCACTTGCTTTCTGAGCCTGCAGCAGGTGGCAGTTGCTACTGGCGACTCAAAAATCGCAGAGCATCAACACTGGTCTTCATTTTCAATCTCCAAACCAAAAATGAGTTTAAAAGAATTGAAAGGAACTAGTCTTCACAGAATCAAAACAAGTTTTGTCAGATAATGACAGGCAACCTTTGAAAGCGGAAAATGCATTAACAAATGGTTGAATGGCTTGAATGCCTCGTTCCGGTTTCCAATTCAAACTATGAGCAGCCATGCAGCTATGGCAGATTATGTCTTTGGTTGTGGAGTTAGGCATTAGTAATGTTTAGATTGTGTCTTTGGTTGTAGATTTAGGCATTAGTAATGTTTAGATTATGTCTTTGGTTGTGGAGTTAGGCATTGGTAATGTTTAGATTGTGTCTTTGGTTGTGGAGTTAGGCATTAGTAATGTTTATATTGTGTCTTTGGTTGTAGAGTTAGGCATTAGTAATGTTTAGATTATGTCTTTGGTTGTGGAGTTAGACATAGGTAATGTTTAGATTGTGTCTTTGGTTGTGGAGTTAGGCATTGGTAATGTTTAGATTGTGTCTTTGGTTGTAGAGTTAGGCATTAGTAATGTTTAGATTGTGTCTTTGGTTGTGGAGTTAGGCATTAGTAATGTTTAGATTGTGTCTTTGGTTGTAGAGTTAGACATTAGTAATGTTTAGATTGTGTCTTTGGTTGTAGAGTTAGACATTAGTAATGTTTAGATTGTGTCTTTGGTTGTGGAGTTAGACATTAGTAATGTTTAGATTGTGTCTTTGGTTGTGGAGTTAGACATTAGTAATGTTTAGATTGTGTCTTTGGTTGTGGAGTTAGGCATTGGTACTGTTTAGATTGTCTTTGGTTGTGGAGTTAGACAATGGTAATGATTCGATTGTGTCTTTGGTTGTGGAGTTTTTCTTGAGTGGCGAAGTCACAAGTGACTTAAATCAATCATTGACCATACTAAAACCATGAGGTATGAACACATTGGCTGAGTAATTTAGCTCGTACTTTTAGTAGCCTTAAATAATGGATGATTTTGAAGTGTGGAATGATGAGTTTATAGCGTTGGGCAATGTTCTGAAACTCTAGCATTTACCTCACGCTTTGAGTCTTCTTTTACGTGGCACCTGCTTTTGCAAGTAAACTGCCGGGTTCACAACCATAAGTCCTCCACACCTCCACAATATTCTATACTCGTATATGTCTCGCTTCTGAGCTACGCATCACTTGAAATTGCATGTTGCTAGGTAGTAATTATTTCGCAAATTAGTAAATGTACATTTATGGGAGCAACTGAGGAGTAATGGCCGAAACTAATGGCTGTCGTGCCCACAGATACTATAATAATAGTTATTATAGTATCTGTGGTCGTGCCTGAGGGAAAGTATATACAGTATTCAATATATGCCTCGTCATTTACAGCCATTACGTAGCACTTACAACTCATCAAACTGTTTAGAAAACTGTTAGGTGAAAAAAGTAGCACGCGCCTACATTTTTGGTATTTTATCTTTCAGTCGTTTGAAATTCGTGTCCTTCACGTTTTTCCGTCTCCAGTAACCATTGTTCCTGAATTTTACAAGCCGGTAAGTTGATAAACGTTTAACGTCAGCTCTGATCAAGCTCATGCTAGCTTCATGGGATCGCCGTAAGAAAGCAGAAATATAGAAAATGTCCAGTAAGTGGTTAAACTGGGTTTTTTTATCTCGCTTGTTCTTTTCCACGGTAAAATTCAATCTTCAACTAATTCGGTCTTCAATTAAATTTCCATGAAACACGAGTGTTACTCTCTGACTCACCCGTAACTTCAAGCCATCGGTTCGGACAAGTGTTTCAACGGCAGTTTCAAAACTGGACTAGCTAGTTAGTATAAGCTTGGTTCATAATAGTGAAAGTGAAATGTAAGGCGCTCTTGCCTTGACAGGGAAATTACGGCTGTCATGATAAATCCCAGTGACATCGATTATCAAAAGCTACTTGAGGAACAACAACCCATCAGCTAGGGCAATATAAAATATTGCTGCTAGTACGAGTTATTAAAACACTTTCGCTCGTATTTTGAAGTACATGTTGTACTCGGAAGCCAGGCCTGCCATCAGTCATAAAGATACTCGCTGTAGATGTTGCAACTTTGCGAGAAACTGCATCTCGTACTTTTTGCAACCCCGGGCTTGGAACTCCAATATAGCAAACCAAATAAGTGACTTTAATTCAAATATCATCTTCCATGCGATTGGTAGAGAGCCCAGTGCTTCCAACTCTTCCTGCAATCGCATGTAAAACCTCGGCTGGCAGCAGCGCTTTTCGTGTCTGAGTCCAGAGAGAAAACTTTTCATGCACTGCCTGCTTATTTTTCTACCACTGCTTGCACAGCAGCTGGTGTCAGCGCACAGCAACAGTCGCTTGTCGCTTTGGCAGAGCGTCGACTTGCTTGACGGTGTGTGCCTCGCAAGCGCGGAAGTACTAGAAGCCTCAGTAGTCCCTGTCACAGCAAATGCCAGCCAGATCGAGTGCGCCGCCGAGTGCGACAAAACAGCCGGCTGTTTGGCCTGTTCGCGCGAGTCTCTTGGCCCGGTTGGCGGGTTTCGTCAGCAGCTGGTGCTTAGTTTCTCAGTCTCTTGGAGGCTGGGAAACTGCCAGAAGATTTCTACAAAGGACAAGATCAACCAAACTTTGAACGGTGCGTTTGCAGACAGGACATTGTAAACGTTTTTTGACTAGAACAGTGTTTAGAGTTAAATAATCCAACAACAAAATGCTTGCAACATAACAAACATGCAATGAAGTCTACTCTCCCCTCAATTCCAATGACAGAATTCTGCCAACCAGACCACCTAATTGAAGCAACATTCATCATTGCCTCGAACTCAACTGGAGCAGCGGTCAGTCTGGCCGAGCTCCTCTGCTCCCGCTGGTGCACGCGGCTGGCGGCGGACGGCTCAATGTTCGCGCCGATTCTCGACGCGGCCGCCGCTCCCGAAGCCGCCGGATCCGCCGTCCGCTGCCTGCCGCTCAACGCCTCCGCCTACTTCGCCCACATCGCTGCCGCCGACTACCCAGCCGACGACTTCTCGCCTCTCGCCGTGTCGGTCCGTTGGCGAAGCCACTTCTCCAGCGAGACCTGGTGCACCCACACTGCAGCCGCCAATGTCCCGCCTGTGCTCCGCCTCGCTTGGTCGCAGCCGCATCACCTGGACGTTTGCGCCCACGCCTGCGCGTCGCGTCCGACCTGCGAGTTCTTCGTCTTCAACGCGTCCGGCTGCTTTGAGGGATCGCTCAGCCTCTACCTGAACAGCCGCCTCCACGGCGTCCAAGGCTGCAGCATGTGGCACAAAGCGCGCACCTGGGCCTCATCAATGCTCGCCTTCTACACCTTCAACTCGAGCATGCTGAACCTCGCAAACCCGACCGTCATGCCGGCCGTCAACAACACACCGATCGACATCGGACCCGACGGCGTCCAGATTCCGACGATTGAGACGCAGTTCGTGAGACTCAACCTGTCGCACATCGGCTTCAACTCGCTCGTCAGGTTCGTTTTTTGTTTTTGTATTTTGAATTTGAATTTCAATTTTTCACTGACCCTCCACTTCTAATCTAAAGGCATCTTTCTATTGCTTGTCCGTAATCTATCTATCTATCTATCTATCTATCTATCTATCTATCTATCTATCTATCTATCTATCTATCTATCTATCTATCTATCTATCTATCTATTGATAGATGATTAATTTTCAAAAAATCTGTACTACGCTCGGATAATCTTGCAGGAAAAACACGTCATTCACCTTCTTGGTGACCTTCAGTCGTGGAGCCCCAAAGTCCCGATCCGAGCTCGCCATGTTCGCCAGCTGCTCCAACAACAACAACCACAACGGTGCCATCAACGAACAATCCGTTGGCAACGAAGGCTGGTTCCTGAACTCCTTGACTGGCGATTGGCAGATCGCAACGTCCGTCGCTGCTGGATCGACTTACACCTATCCCAGCGGCTCTGCAATCCACTTTGCCATGGCCATCGGCCCGACATCCGGCTACTTTTTGGTCAACGGCGTGAAGCTGGACACCACCTTCTACACCTCCGCCAGCACGTACGGCACGGATCCCGAGCGAATCGGCTGCCTCTACCTTGGCTTCAACTGGGCTGATTCGCCGACAAAGTTTTTGAACGGCCGAATCAAAGTACTCGGCATCTTCAAAGAAATGCTCACTGTTGAGCAGGTCAAAGAGTTAATTTGATGACAAAACCAGAGTCAGATGTTGCAACCACCGCAGTTCCGCAGTCTTGCATGAAATAGACCAACGGTCAATTGGAAATCTTTGAGTTTCCCATCGAGAACAAGCTTCGCATGATCAAAATTGATATTCGAATATTTCGTTAACACATGTACATCAACTTAGCTGTCTGTTGTCTTAGGTGAGCTTACGCTAAGAATCACCCACAATGACACGCTTTGGTCGTATGAATGAAGAGAGCTGTTTGGAAGAAAATATAAATCATAAATTTTGTCCTGCCATAGACCTTGTCTACCATAGATCCTGTCTACCATAGACCTTGTCTACCATAGACCTTGTCTACCCATAGATCCTTTTTACCATAGATCCTGTCTACCATAGATCCTGTCTACCATAGATCCTGTCTACCATAGATCCTGTCTACCATAGATCCTGTCTACCATAGACCTTGTCTACCATAGACCTTGTCTACCATAGACCTTTTCTACCATATAACTTGTCTACCATAGATCCAAGGACCACTAGGAACACTTAGTTCATAGCCTGACTGCTTGCTTCTTCTCTGCCTGCGGGTCCACTGTCGTCTCGGCTTGGCAGTGCCCAAAGCCCCAGCAGAACAGCAAACTGAGGACAGGTGGAATGGATGGGAACTTTGACTTATAGACAAACCAGGCTATCTGATCATTCGCTCAGGAGAATACTCATACTCACTGAATATTATCACTGTATAGAAGTTGCTCACGCTTGAGAATATTCTCCGAGTCAAAGAAATAATTCTATGAGAAAGCTTAGGTTAATGCCTCTCGCCGGTTGTGTGACAATGTCGCTTATAAAGTGCGACAAGGTGCGCACAGGCCTCTAACTAAAAAATAACTTAAACCGGGTCTTCCCTTTTACTTGTTTGAGTTTACACTACTTTGCAAACTTTTAACCATAGACAAAGCTATGTTCTCATGCCGGACTCTACTTGCCTACGTTCGAAAAGTTTCGCATTTCGAATGAGCTTACAAGTTTGTTTCCTATTTCCTTACTGAAACCGCGGCAGCCTCACGACTTCATTGAGCATGATTGACGAAAGCAGTGACGCCGAAGACGAGGTGTTCGTAAAATGCCCCCCCCCACACCCTACCGTCTAAAACAATGGGAAGACGCCAGGCACTCTGGGAAAAAAGAATGCAGCGTTTGGCTCGGTACGAATTGAGTTGGAAGAAATCGGTGTCAATCTAACCTGCAAGAGGATAAATAAAACACTTCCCAACATCAAGACGCGACTGAAGGCTGAAATGGACTTAAAGAAGACTTTTAGAATCCTTTTCCGAGCAAATATTCAGAAGGGACAGGGCCTGTACTTTATATTGACAGGGGTAGCTCTTCATCCTCGGAGTATTTGTTCTATACAGCTTGAGCAAATTCTCACAAAAAATTCTCTTATAGAAACTGCTCATCACAGAATCAACCTTTATGTACAGACCTGAGGAAGTCCTTGAGTCGGAGCAAATCCTCATTGCATCCATACGGCCTTGAAATCACAGGAAAAGAATTCGAGCAAACAAGATCCCTGACCTGCTGGTGTCATGATTTCTGGAATGCTAATGGCATAGCCATATCAGTTGAAACAAGCGAGTTGATAACAAGGCATCAACGTAAAAAAATAAAATAAGAATGAAACAGCAGCAGTCAGCAAAAATGTGTCTGACCTGTCAATTTCACTCTCCACATCCTCTTAACGCAAGGGAGCGCAGAGTATTATGGCCCAGGGCTCAGTTTCAGAGCTGTGACTGCCTTGAGTCTGCCGAGCGTTCCACTTTGCTAATCATTTTTTTCAAAGAAGCATTTTAGGGATGAGAAGCTACAATGCAAGATCGGATCGTCAAAAAGCTAAATGCTATATGGCTGTGGATTTTTAGCATTGCTACCCTACGCTCGTGCTTGTACCTTCCAACCAAGCAATCCAACAGGGCTTCTAGGCTTCTAATCCCACAAAAGCATTCTCTAAGCATTTTACCAACGTGTCATATAGCTGGACGCCAGATAGAGAACGAAGCCGGTGCACCTCTATTAGACAATAGCGCACTTCTATAGTGTACTCGCTCCCCGAAATTCAGCTATGGGCAACAGTTCGTTAAAATGCATAATTTTTTTCATTATGGTCACTCACTGTCCACGCTTCGCCACGCCCTAATTTGCTTGATTGCCAGTCTCATGAAGCATTTGATGAAAGAACGGTTTTAGAAACTTGTGAGTGCACCATGTAGAGAGCACATGGATGCTTCATTTGGAGTTTGGAAGTCCAGCAAGTAATTTTCTAGTCCATGATGTCGCTGCTGCTGGTTTTGTGAGACAATTGAACATGATCGCTGCCGTCTTAGTCTCAGAGAGCTTTAAACCACAACGATCCGCTCATTGCTCAGCGAAATTGGAATTCTGAAGAAGGTCCCTAATGGTATCAGGGGACGGACCAGAAGCCACTGCGGTGACATCGTCGGCATATATCCTACTTTCAGAATGGGGTCAGGCCGAGCATCTTGAAGGAGCTCATCGATGATCATATTCAGAGAACTGGAAACAGCACCCCATCTTGCGGGCTACCTTTGCAGACAGGGACCGTCCTCTGGTAACCCAGCAAGCTGGCGGTGGCCGTGCGATGGCTGATCATGTACATGATCCACCTGGTGAGATGTGAGTGCGTTTGCCTCTCACAGAGGGCTCTCCGGGACGCCTCGAAGAGGACGTTATCGAAGGCGCCAATGATGTCCAAGAAGATCCCCAGAGCGACGCCGTTACCAAGCACGGCCTTCTCTAGTTTATCGACTAGGACATGAAGCGCGCTTTCGGTGGATCGACCCGGCCCGAAAAGCGTGCTGGTTTTCGCTGAGAGGCTTGTTCCTTCGCTGGTCTCTTGGTTTTAATTGCTCTGCGGTTGGAGTCTCTTAGCTCTGCGACGGAGGTTGCCGAGCTCGGGATTCCACCACAGCGAAGATTTTTCCCTAATTTCGGCAGAAGCTCGTGTAGACTCCGGCGGGTGTCCTCCGAGTTGCACCAGATGAAGATGCAGCCGTCGGTCTTTGCTGATCTGACCACGCTCAGGGGGCGGCCTGCCAGGTCAATGAGGTCTTGCTCATCCCCGAAGACGATGACCGCCGGTTAGAGCTTGACCTTTGTGGCGTAGTTGCGGTGGCTCCCGAAAGCCCGGCCTCGCTGATGGTAGGTTTGCCGGGTGGCATACCAGCGGGGGTTGTTTCCTGTGGGGCAGGGGTCACTGTGGCTTCTTTCGGCCCAACAGCAGCCTCGCCCTCCCAAGGTTTTCCCTCCGCAGGTGGCCGGCCCGCAGCCTCGCTATAGCGTTGTCGCTGTCGTCGCTTGTTGCGGCGTTAATTGCGGGCACGTCGAGCCTCCGCGGAGGGCCCGGGTACGCGTGCAGGTTCGTCACCGGACGATCAGGCGGCAAGCCCAATTGCCCTTGGTGGGGCGGCGCTGCGGCCGGAGTTGCCGGGATCCCGACTTCAGCGGGATTTTTAGAGGCGGAGGATGCCATGGCTGAAAGCGGGAAGGAGTGGGCAGAGTCACAAGGAAGAAGGTTGAAAGGAAAATCGGGGACCGCTAGCGACTGGACTACTCCCCAGTCTTCCAGCCCATCGGTGCGGTCAAACACCTTAGGCATTAGAGGGTACGTTAATCAGTACCATGGCCTGCGGACTGTATGGGTGGCCAGCGTCGAAGCCCAGTCTGTTCAGCAGCCCTAAGGACTGCCTTGAACACTCGCGGGGACGAGTACCCCTGGGTCGACTTGCGAGCAGCGTGGGCGAGTCTGCGGCTGCCAGAGGCAGATAGATCGTGCAGACCTCCCACCAGCGTGCACCTGCTGAAGATAGGGGCAGGCGTGAAGCATTGCAGACCATAGCCTACGGTTGTAAGAAGTTACATAATTGTACCCCAGGTACAAGCAGCCGATGGATTCGGGGTCTACGCCATAACTGCTCGGACGCGTCGAGAAGGTGCTATTAATCTCCAGGCCGTTCACATTTATCTTAACAATATTTATGATCTTCACAATTTTTTGATGCCGTTTCACGACGCCTTCAAAGTCGGTGACGAGCGATGCACTTATGCATGGCACTTCATTGCCGCGTCAACTGGCCCGTCCAAGCGACCTGTTGCGCAGTCGGCGACTCCAGCTGGCGGGGCACATCATCCCTTTGCATTGGCCAGAGTTGGTTTCGGAGGTGCTGCTGCTTCTGCCGGTAAAGGTAGCCAACAGGCGAAGACAGGTGGCCCTGTCTGAGGCCCTGAGAAGAGCCGCGTGATGTTCTTTTGAGGGACCTTCTGTGACAACGCGTATTGTTATTTTATTGTTAGCGGATTATTTAAATTGTTAGTTACGATAAGAACTTGACTGCATCTAGAATATAAAAGTGGTTAGCTGAAGCTGAATTGAAGACGCGCTTTGCCGTCAACTTTAAAAGATATCAAGAATCACTATATTTTCTTTGATTCAAATGGCTGTCTTTACGACTTCAAAAATTGTGAACCATATCAAAATGTTTGTTCATATTTCAGTGTGTTCTTCAGTTGCTTAGAGCAGTAATATTTTCCTATTTCCGTATCCCAAAACTAAACCAGCTCCATAATCTGCTCAACAGTGAGCATTTCTTTGAAGATGCCGAGTACTTTGATTCGGCCGTACAAAAACTTTGTCGGCGAATCAGCCCAGTTGAAGCCAAGGTAGAGGCAGCCGATTCGCTCGGGATCCGTGCCGTACGTGCTGGCGGAGGTGTAGAAGGTGGTGTCCAGCTTCACGCCGTTGACCAAAAAGTAGCCGGATGTCGGGCCGATGGCCATGGCAAAGTGGATTGCAGAGCCGCTGGGATAGGTGTAAGTCGATCCAGCAGCGACGGACGTTGCGACCTGCCAATCACCAGTCAGGGAGTTCAGGAACCAGCCCTGGTTGCCGCTGGATCTCTCGTTAATGGCGCCGTTGTGGTTGTTGTTGTTGGAGCAGCTGGCGAACATTGCGAGCTCGGATCGATCTTTTATAGTGTCCCGAACGAAGGTGACCAGGAAGGTGAATTGCGTCCCAGCCCTGAATTGCAATGATGGGATGCTTTTAGATTAGAATTGGAGGGTTTGTAAAAAAGAGAAATTCAAATTTAAAAAGTAGAAAAGAAAGAAGACGAACCTGACAAGCGAGTCGAAGCTAATGTGCGACAGGTTGAACCTCACGAACTGCGACATGCTCAACGGAATCTGGACGCCGTCGGGTCCGATGTCGATCGGTGTGTTGTTGACGGCCGGCATGACGGTCGGGTTGGCGAGGTTCAGCATGCTCGAGTTGAAGGTGTAGAAAGCGAGCATTGATGAGGCCCAGGTGCGCGCTTTGTGCCACATGCTGCAGCCTTGGACGCCGTGGAGGCGGCTGTTCAGGTAGAGGCTGAGCGATCCCTCGAAGCAGCCGGACGCGTTGAAGACGAAGAACTCGCAGGTCGGACGCGACGCGCAGGCGTGGGCGCAAACGTCCAGGTGATGCGGCTGCGACCAAGCGAGGCGGAGCACAGGCGGGACATTGGCGGCCGCAGTGTGGGTGCACCAGGTCTCGCTGGAGAAGTGGCTTCGCCAACGGACCGACACGGCGAGAGGCGAGAAGTCGGCGGCTGGGGCGGCGGCAGCGATGTGGGCGAAGTAGGCGGAGGCGTTGAGCGGCAGGCAGCGGACGGCGGATCCGGCGGCTTCGAGAGCGGCGGCGGCGTCAAGAATCGGCGAGAACATCGAGCCGTCTGCCGCCAGCCGCGTGCACCAGCGGGAGCAGAGGAGCTCGGCCAGGTTTTCAGCCACGCTCGTAGAATTAAGGACCAGAAACGGCGCTTCGAGTGTTTTCTTGTCTTCGCAATTCTCTAAGAGCACATTGTTGGATTCGAAAAGCGGTTCTTTGGGTTCCTGCTTAGCACTAAATTTGTGTTCTTAATAAATAAACATATATTACCCAAAGCAGTGTCCATCTTAGCGATCAGTTTGCAACTTCCGGGCGTCAGCTGAGCCGATCCGTTTCGCAGAATCCGCCACTTTTTGTCGGAAAGCGACTCGTTGCCGTGGCAGGCGATGCAGCCGCTGGTCCTGGCGCAGTGCGCTGCGCATTCGATTTTACTCGCCGCTTCCGAGGCTTCAGCGAGCGGCTCCTCGGCGCTGCAGAGCCCGTTAGACACCGAGAGGTGAGCTGTGGCCGCCTGATCCACAGTTGCTGAGGCTGCACTGAGCGCCAGAAGCGTCAGAAGAAACGGCTGCGCCAAGAGGTCCTGGCTGTCACAGTTAAAGGTTTTCATAGATATTGGAAATTTTTTGCTTGTTACTTCGAATTAATTGCTGCTGTCGATTCTCCTCAGCTCTTCACGGATGCGTCAAATAAATACACCTCGTCCATTGTTAGTCCAGAAAGCAGCAATCAACTTGAGTGCCGATGGTAGCAATTGTCCGAAATTGCGGTGTTGATTAATTTGATGGCTTTTGGCTTGATTTGTTAATTGCAGCTGAGCTGTTCAATTTTTCATTTAAATTATTTTGTTTTTCCTGTTTGTGCAGTTATTCAGCTTTCAGTTGACAACCAAGGCTAACAAATTGACTCGGCTGAAAACTCCCTCAACAACGAGTTTTAATTATTTTTTAAAAATTCATAGATTTTCTAACGAAGCTTATAAGCAACGGTAGATTGCTTAACAATTGAATTTTACAACAACAAAACAAACTACACGAGCCCTGGTCAAGCCAAGCTCGGCTGCTGTCAAAAAGCGCGCTCAGAGCAGCGAGTCCGCGAGGGTCAGAAATCTCAGTGTCTCATAGAAGCAGCAGCACGTCCTGCAGTGGCTCAGGGCAGCACTGCTCTGCTCGGATGACGTAGGCGCCGGCAGCTGGCTGGGTCGGGAGAGTTGGGCCCATCGATATAGCTCATCATTGCTGGTGTTGGTGGTGGCGATCGGCGAGTATAGTGAAGGAGTAGGGAGTAGTGAACTGTACGCATATGTATTGTACCCAGTACGGATGTGATATCATCCGGCTACGTCCTTCTTCTACAGATCTACCGTATCCGCATGACCATATCCGGGTCAGCCGACTATGCCTGACTGCTTGCCCTCTCGCTGGCTGCGGGTCGACTGTCGCGTTCGTTGGCGTCAGTGCCCAGAGTGAGCACTCCGTGTGATTGGTAGAGTGAGCACTCCGTGTCCGTGTGATTGGTAGAGTGAGCACTCCGTGTGATTGGTAGAGTGAGCACTCCGTGTGATTGGTAGAGTGAGTACTCTGTGGTATTGGCAGAGTGAGCACTCTGTGGTATTGGCAGAGTGAGCACTGTGTGATTGGCAGAGTAAGTACTCTGTGGTATTGGCAGAGTGAGCACTCTGTGTGATTGTTAGAGTGAGCACTCTGTGGTATTGGCAGAGTGAGCACTCTGTGTGATTGTTAGAGTGAGCACTCTGTGGTATTGGCAGAGTGAGCACTGTGTGATTGGCAGAGTAAGTACTCTGTGGTATTAGCAGAGTGAGCACTCTGTGTGATTGGCAGAGTGAGCACTCTGTGGTATTGGCAGAGTGAGCACTGTGTGATTGGCAGAGTAAGTACTCTGTGGTATTGGCAGAGTGAGCACTCTGTGTGATTGGCAGAGTGAGCACTCTGTGTGATTGGCAGAGTGAGCACTCTGTGTGATTGGCAGAGTGAGCACTCTGTGTGATTGGCAGAGTGAGCACTCTGTGTGATTGGCAGAGTGAGCACTCACTCTGTGTGATTGGCAGAGTGAGCACTCACTCTGTGTGATTGGCAGAGTGAGCAGAATTTCTAATTAATGCGAGAGCCTGCATGAGCTGGACAGGCTGATGGGTGCAATCAATTAATTTAGAACGCTCAAAATTGATGAATAAAAGCTTCCATAATTGCTGATAAAAAGCGGCCTGTTTGATCTGCGTGAGTTTTTTGCTGATAAATAAAATTTTTCCCCCAAAACTTTTTGCATAAAGTAACGAAGTACGTGTGAAAGGATTCCTTTGCAAGCATTCACTACTCGAGATACGTGTACCTGCGCAATATCACTTATCAGTTAGGGTTTCTCTGGCATTGTTTTGGGCATGACGTGTCAAAAATCAAAGTGGCGTACTTTTCCTCGTATTGCAGAGAAAATCATTTATGGCAAATATGAATGAGGATATAAATTTCAGAAAAGCAGCGGACTCTGGGTCTTGAAGGTGGTCGGTGGTCGGAGAACAAACTTTGGTACTGCTTATTGTGCCCTCTGTTCACAGTGCTCGATGGGCTGAAACCAGAGATCAGGATCCGATTGCTAAAGTGCCTCCCTTCTGGTTTGGGGCAGTTTTGCGGTTTGATTTTGATCGGAAACCTTATTCGCGGCTTTCAGATCGACTTTGGATGAATAATAATAGGCTAAAACTTAGAGATAGAGACCTTTCCAAGTCCAAGGAAGCAGCCCAGCTGACTGACTCCACGGTGGCCGTCAGAGAACCGACCAACTCAGCTCGCAGATCCGGCCGCTGCTATCAAAAGCCTCTCAAGTGAATTGGTTCCGAGGCTAAAAGACCGTCCAATTCTGGCAATTTTGATGAAGCTCAGAAAACTTGGCTCGAACGCAAAAAATGCACAAACAGACGTGACGAAGGGACCGAGCTGATGTACAACAACAACAACAACAACAACAAACAACAAAGTACGCTGCCAGGTGGAAAAAAGCAGCGTCACAGGGTGATGAAGCGAACGGCTCCTGCGACCTGTGACCAGACGCGCAGGCCCTGCGGTTGCCACTGCAGCTGCTGAGGCTGTGAAGCAACGGCGCACCATCTGGCCAACTTTTAAGAAAGCTGCTTCGGGAGCAGCCTTTGCGACAAAGATCCTGGGAATGACTACCGAAAGACCAAGACCAGCTGCGAAAGTGTGGAGTGCTATTGACTTCTATCTGATGGGACTGGCTGTCTGATTGGAAGTTCGTTGAATAGCCATTAGTTAGGGTTAATTTGGTGGATAGATAACTTTTTTGCTGCAAAGTTAACGGCTGCCACGTGGCCAGTTATTTCCAATAGCAGAGAATCACCACCGGGGATTCATTGGCGGATTTGAAGACCAGTGAATGCGGAGTGCAAAATGACTTCTATAATCTGATGGACAACTAAATTTGAACACGGAGTGCAAAATGACGCAGTTACAGTTGCACAATGCACTGCACCTACCTACGTGTAAATCTAAATGTTCTCAATACTCATTATTGCATATAGGGACAGCGAAACCTTTCTATTAAGTATGGTGGGTTACCATCGAATTCGTCAACAGACCTAAAATGTCAGAAATTGGAGGAAATCGAACTCGTCAACAGTTAAAACAAGCAGACCGAATTTGTCAACAAGATTGACTAACCTAATGTTGTTCTTTAACGCAATAATGTAAATTTCTGTAACTCAATCAGCAAAATTCCCATGGCTTGCTTCATTTCGTGCTGGTTTCCTAAGACAATAAATTTGAATACGTCAAATTAATTTGCAATGCCGGCACGAACATTTATTTTAGCATAAATGATCTTCAGTGTATTTGTCGATATTTTTTTTATCAATCCTGCGATTTGCAAGCAGCGTTCAGCTTTAACGCTCAATATTCAAACAAGCTCCATGATTTCGTCGCGTGTGAGAAACTTGTCGAATATGCCGAAAACCTTGATGCGGCCAATCAGATACCGGTTGTAAGTAGCTATATAATTGTACCCCAGGTACAAGCAGCCGATGGATTCGGGGTCAACGCCATAACTGCTCGGATACTTCGAGAACGTGCTGTTAACCTCCAGGCCGTTCACAATGATCTGACCAGAATTTGGTCCGATGGACAGAGCGAGATGGTTCACTGAGCTGCGGGAGTAGTTATACGAAGAGTTCTCAGGTATCGACGTCACCACATGCCAGTTTCCTGTCAGGGAGTTCAGGTACCAGCCCGTGTTTCCAACCGACTGCTCATTGATTGCGCCGTTGTGTCTGTGCGAGTCCGAGCAGCTGGCCAGCATCGCCAGCTCCGAGCGAGCTTTCAGGGTGGTGCGGCTGAACGATACAAAGAAAGTAAAGGAGGCGTTCGACCTGCAGCAGTAGGTGGAGGGAATCGGACGATTTCGGATGGCCAACCGTCTGCATCAGTTTGTAACGCGGCTTGAATAAAAAACTGCCAACTGAATGCTACTCACCTGACGAGCGAGTTGAAGCCGATGTGCGACAGGTTGAGCCTCACGAACTGCGTCTCAATTGTCGGAATCTGGACGCCGTCGGGTCCGATGTCGATCGGTGTGTTGTTGAGGGCCGGCATGACGGTCGGGTTGGCGAGGTTCAGCATGCTCGAGTTGAAGGTGTAGAAGGCGAGCATTGATGAGGCCCAGGTGCGCGCTTTGTGCCACATGCTGCAGCCTTGGACGCCGTGGAGGCGGTGTTCAGGTAGAGGCTGAGCGATCCCTCGAAGCAGCCGGACGCGTTGAAGACGAAGAACTCGCAGGTCGGACGCGACGCGCAGGCGTGGGCGCAAACGTCCAGGTGATGCGGCTGCGACCAAGCGAGGCGGAGCACAGGCGGAACATTGGCGGCCGCAGTGTGGGTGCACCAGGTCTCGCTGGAGAAGTGGCTTCGCCAACGGACCGACACGGCGAGAGGCGAGAAGTCGTCGGCTGGGTAGTCGGCGGCAGCGATGTGGGCGAAGTAGGCGGAGGCGTTGAGCGGCAGCAGCGGACGGCGATCCGGCGGCTTTGGGAGCTGCGGCGGTGTCAAGAATCGGCGCGAACATCGAGCCGTCCGCCGCCAGCCGCGTGCACCAGCGGGAGCAGAGGAGCTCGGCCAGACTGACCGCTGCTCCAGTTGAGTTTGGCATCACTAGAAGCGGTGCATTGAGCGTGTCGTTCATCGGGCAGGTCTCTGCAAAGTGAAGGGAACGATTGGGGGTGTGCGATCAGTTTGCGCATTTCTAAGCTTTATTTGGTAGCTTGCAATGCATTCTAATCAGCACCATGTGTGTGCATGAGCGAGTACATCAATGTGGGTTACTTCATTTCGTTGGTAAGTGGAGTACATTACTGAGGGTGAGTACATCATCCAGCTATCGTAGAGAGTTTAAACACCTGTCAAAAGGAACAGCAACGCATTGCATGGCCACGAAGTGGCTGCTCACCTTGTAGCAGCTCGAACACCCGGCCGCTTCTCACAGCGGTGTTGCAGTTTCCCGCAGTCAGCGCAGCTGAGCTGCTCCCAGTCAGCACCAGCTGCCCTCGCCAGCCGCTGCTTGCCGCGCTGCATGCCAGGCAGCTCGGTGACTTTGAGCACTCGAAGGCGCAGGAAGCTTCGCTTCGCTCAGAGTCGTCTGCAGCAGCTCGGCGCTCTCGTTCGCGATGCAGGTGCCGCTGAGCTGCTCGAACTGCTCGCACTGCGGCTGCCGCGGCGGGGAGTCGCTGGCTGCAGCCTGCAGGACCAGCGGCAGCAGAAGCAGCAGCAGCAGCATCTCAGAGGGCAGGTTGATGGAGACGGACTTTTCAGTTTTGATCCATAAAAAGATTGGACTCGGCTCTGAGAGACGGTTGTCGCCTGCAGGCTTCCTATTTTTATGCGTCTGCTGCTCAGCAGTGAGGCCGGCGGTGAATTTAATTTGAATAATTAGTTTTCCACCGCTTCTGGTGCATTTCGGCAGAAATTAAAAAAATTGTTTATCGATAAAATTTCCGAGCAATTTAATTTGAGTTTTCCGCGGCATTGTCGAACTCGATGGCAATCAAAGTAATGAATGACGCATTTAATTTTATTACCTTAATATTTTTTGACTGGGACAATGCCACTGTCATTTCAGGATCCCAAAATCCAGCAGAAGCGTGCGAAAATGGAAGAAAACAAGAAACGCTAGTCATAAAATATTTTTATGAAAAATGATGGGTTAGAATGGCTTTCACTTGCAGCTCTCGACAAGAGCGCTTGGAGATGTCTATTATACTGGAATTACTCAAGAGGACAGAGCTCCTGGTTGTGCAGAGGACCTCAGAGAGAGCTGACGTTGTTGCCACCCGCCTATCGGGGAAAAATATATCAAAGCCAGCGTATTATAAAATTTCAGCAGTCTTTGGAAGCCCACATGCATTGTTGAGCTGCTTTTTAACTGAGTTCACCCCATGGATCTTACATACACCAGATAGGCCACTCAGTGGCACCCAGCCAAACTATGAGTCTACGGGAAGCTTTCAAAGATGCAGTGGGTATGCAAATGAAAATAATTTTCCTTTATGCATCCATACACTACTGACGATTAGTTTTCAGTAGTGCAAGCGAGCATTTTTTCGTCCCCGATTCATTTTTGGGTGCCATTTTCTATGAACTGGCTGAATGGGGACTGGCCTATCTAGTGTATATAGTATCTGTGGTTCAGGCCCTTTGTGCCTGCTCTCTGAGGCTTAAGGAATCACCTGACGTTGATTGATAGTCAAATGCACATCACATTTAATGATTTGGAAACAGAAAACACTCGTTAGTGAAATCTTGTCGAGTTTTATTTTGGTTATGAGGCTGGCACTGATTCGTGCTCAGATTGTCAACCCGCTAGGCACATTTACGACACTATATTTAGCTGGGGGTGGACGGAATGAGGGGGGATTATCAAAAGTTGCAAAGTCAACATAAACTGCAGTGAGAAGCTGTAGTGTGACGAGAGTACAATAGACATCCAAGAATCGTAAGAAACGCAGTCAGGCTCTAGAAGAGTTTATATTGCATGGAAAGCTTCAGTAAGGTAGGAAACTTAAGTTTAGTTTGTTAGTTTAGTGATCAACAAACCAAAAAAACAACAATAATGACAAAAAATGTAGTGTGTCACGAGTATTTTGGGTATTTGGACATTTTGGGTAGTTTTGTATCCAAGAGCGATTAACAAACAGTTGTAAAATACGCACACAGAAACTGTGTGAAACATAGTCCAGGAACTAAAAGTCCAGATTCAAAGAAAAAACATGGATTCCTACTCTCGATTTACAATGAAAGTTTCAAACAATTCATCGCTCTGTAGCTAGGCCAAAATAGTTCAGGCCAGCTGGAGCATGAGCCGAATGCTCTTCAGTGCCTCATTGGACCCAGATGTGGCGCCAGTCCAGTAAACTGAATGCATGTCAGTTGAAGCGGTGTCGCGGTAGAGTCCGTTCGGGTTCGACCTGGAGCAGGCTTTGAACCACCAGCCAGCGTTGCCACGGCTAACAGAGCATGAAGCGGAATGGCCGTCATTGTCGCGATCCATTGTCGAGAATTGCATTCCATTGTTATGAGCGAGTGAGTCGCTTGTCATGTTGGAGCTGCTGCTCAGGTAAGAACCGTAATTCATTGTGTAGCTGTTGATGGCACTGCCCACACTAAATCCAGAGTACTCGCCCACGTACAGGACATCCGACCAGGTCGTGGCCTCAACTCGCAGAGTCTTTGGAGAGCTTCCAGTGAGCTGGTGGATTTTGTGCAGACCTGAAATGTCCAGATACTTTTTAACATACTTCCAACCGTTCTTTTCATCCGTATGTGATCTCTCCTTGATTTACAGACATCTGAGATATGCATTCGTATTCTCAATGAGAAATTTAGTACCCAAACGATTTATGTAAGTTGTAATAAACGTCAAATCTAAGTTAGCCCAGACTCTGTCGTTTATTAATATGTATTTGATTTTTTAACTTTGTACGTGTGCTTAATCTGTGTGAACCCTCACCCTAAAGACACGGAAAATCCTGGCTCCTGGTTTGAGTCCCGTTCGTTAGCAACTGTCCATGCATGTCTCACCAGTCCAGAAGTCGGTGTCGTCACTGAAGCCGCGCACATACTCGACCCAGCCCCGGGCAAAGCTCAGGCAGCCCTTCGATCGGTGCTGGATGACTTGGAAAGTTCGGCCGTCAGCCTGGACAAGTCGGACTGGAAAGAAGCACAAGATTGACCACAAGCTTTCAGACAGGGGCGTCTTGAAACTCAGCATTTTAATTAAAGGAATTGAATATGACGCTACTCTCGTATGCGATGCTTGCCTTTAATTAACTAAATACGCTTTCCGAAAATACAATTTCGGATTATAGAGGGTTCATATTGCGGATTCCAAACCATCTGATCCAGTCGGTTTCGAACTTTTTATTTTTGTTCTTCTGTGATTCTGCTTATGCGTTGTTAAGGAAAGCTGCAACGAAGTTGTTATGGATTTAACAGGTGCCGATCTTCTCACTAGGAATCATTAAATCAAAAGATGGCCTTTACATATCCCTACCCGTTTCTTCTGTTTCTGTAATCTGAATTATTCTGCTTCAGGGTTTCCACTTTGAGTTGGAATAGTACGCTGAAGTACGCTGAAATAAATTAGATTCTTACACCGCACTTTTGAAATTCTTTGTTTTTGAAAGAATGCTCGTCTACACTACAGTGAATGAACGTGAGTTCGAGAAGCATTTCAAGAGAAGCAGTGACCACAGCGATGCTTTTTATTCTTTAGAGGCAGGGGCTATGTGCACCTTGGTGCACTTAAAAGACATTGTCACACAACGGGCGAGAGGCATTACTATTCCTGGATACGTTCGCAGTCATACGCATCTAGGCACACACTCCACAGCGGCCCTAACTTTATTAATCATGTACGAGTACACTTCACTGCGCCTTGGGGGGTTGGCCCTCAAAGGCGATAATTTCACGAGCAGAGCCAAGCCGAGATTCCAATTTAGCCCCAACTTAATGTGACTGCACTTGGAATCGAGCCCGGACCGCGGGTACATCAGAGCGCCATCTGGACTACTAGGCTACGCCCCCCCCCCCAACGAATCTTGACTGCAACAACGATGTTGTCAAGAGTCGCAGAAATGCAAGGATTTTTAAATTGCGTTGGACCAACACGAGGCAATAAGCGGTGTCGGATAAAATTAGCCATATTGGTCAGTGACTTCACCAGCGCACTTACACGTGCCTGCATCGGGGCGTCGCTTGTCCTTTCGATAGACAGAGCCTCCAGGAACGAGGCTAGAAAAGTCAGCATTGCCTCGCCCGAGAAGATGCA
>NIVC01002466.1:0-23893 GCA_002269645.1 Macrostomum lignano | reverse complement strand
AGTTGTAAAATAGCACACAGAAACTGTGTGAAACATAGTCCAGGAACTAAAAGTCCAGATTCAAAGAAAAAACATTGATTCCTACTCTCGATTTACAATGAAAGTTTCAAACAATTCATCGCTCTGTAGCTAGGCCAAAATAGTTCAGGCCAGCTGGAGCATGAGCCGAATGCTCTTCAGTGCCTCATTGGACCCAGATGTGGCGCCAGTCCAGTAAACTGAATGCATGTCAGTTGAAGCGGTGTCGCGGTAGAGTCCGTTCGGGTTCGACCTGGAGCAGGCTTTGAACCACCAGCCAGCGTTGCCACGGCTAACAGAGCATGAAGCGGAATGGCCGTCATTGTCGCGATCCATTGTCGAGAATTGCATTCCATTGTTATGAGCGAGTGAGTCGCTTGTCATGTTGGAGCTGCTGCTCAGGTAAGAACCGTAATTCATTGTGTAGCTGTTGATGGCACTGCCCACACTAAATCCAGAGTACTCGCCCACGTACAGGACATCCGACCAGGTCGTGGCCTCAACTCGCAGAGTCTTTGGAGAGCTTCCAGTGAGCTGGTGGATTTTGTGCAGACCTGAAATGTCCAGATACTTTTTAACATACTTCCAACCGTTCTTTTCATCCGTATGTGATCTCTCCTTGATTTACAGACATCTGAGATATGCATTCGTATTCTCAATGAGAAATTTAGTACCAAACGATTTATGTAAGTTGTAATAAACGTCAAAATCTAAGTTAGCCCAGACTCTGTCGTTTATTAATATGTATTTGATTTTTTAACTTTGTACGTGTGCTTAATCTGTGTGAACCCTCACCCTAAAGACACGGAAAATCCTGGCTCCTGGTTTGAGTCCCGTTCGTTAGCAACTGTCCATGCATGTCTCACCAGTCCAGAAGTCGGTGTCGTCACTGAAGCCGCGGACATACTCGACCCAAGCCCCGGGCAAAGCTCAGGCAGCCCTTCGATCGGTGCTGGATGACTTGGAAAGTTCGACCGTCAGCCTGCTGGACAAGTCGGACTGGAAAGAAGCACAAGATTGACCACTAGCTTTCAGACAGAGGCGTCTTGAAACTCAGCATTTTTATTAAAGGAATTGAATATGACGCTACGCTCGTATGCGATGCTTGTCTTTAATTAACTAAATACGCTTTCCGAAAATACAATTTCGGAATTATAGAGAGTTCATATTGCGGATTCCAAAACCATCTGATCCAGTCGGTTTCGAAATTTTCATTTTTGTTCTTCTGTGATTCTGCTTATGCGTTGTTAAGGAAAGCTGCAACGAAGTTGTTATGGATTTAACAGGTGCCGATCTTCTCACTAGGAATCATTAAATCAAGAGATGGCCTTTACATATCCCTACCCGTTTTTTTGTTTCTGTAAACTGAATTATTCTGCTTCAGGGTTTTCACTTTGAGTTGGAATAGTACGCTGAAGTACGCTGAGATAAATTAGATTTTTACACCGTTTCAGCACTTTGAAATTCTTTGTTTTTAAAAGAATTGGCTCGTCTACACTTCAGTGAATGAACGTGAGTTCGAGAAGCATTTCAAGAGAAGCAGTGACCACAGCGATGCTTTTTATTCTTTAGAGGCAGGGGCTGTGTGCACCTTGGTGCACTTAAAAGACATTGTCACACAACGGGCGAGAGGCATTACTATTCCTGGATACGTTCGCAGTCATACGCATCTAGGCACACACTCCCACAGCGGCCCTAACTTTATTAATCATGTACGAGTACACTTCACTGTGCCTTGGGGGGTTGGCCCTCAAAGGCGATAATTTCACGAGCAGAGCCAAGTCGAGATTCCAATTTAGCCCCAACTTAATGTGACTGCACTTGGAATCGAGCCCGGACCGCGGGTACATCAGAGCGCCATCTGGACCACTAGGCTACGCCCCCCCCCCCAACGAGTCTTGACTACAACAATGATGTTGTGTCGGATAAATTAGCCATATTGGTCAGTGACATTGGTCATTGGCCAGGAACGAGGCTAGAAAAGTCAGCATTGCCCTCGGCCCAGAAGATGCAAGTCTTCGTCTCGGACACGAAGGCGGCAGCGGAGCAGCACCGGACAAACTGCAGCTCGCATTTCAGTGCGCACTCCGCGCCGCTGCCACCAGCCGCTGATGCCATCGAAGCAGTTGTTGTTCGCTGAGGTTCGTCGACTGAAAAAACTGAAAATAGATTTAAAAGCTAGATCAGTCTGATTCACTAAGAAGTGGCTTTAAGTGAGCCGCGTGTGTGAAATATTACAGACCATGCAGTTTCGGAGACCACTGGAGTCCAAAGCAGAGACCCGGAGCAAAGGCTAGCAACGGCAATGCTCAGAAGAATGACAGACATGCTGCAGAGTGAATTTCTAACAAAAAGCAAGTATTGAGCATGCAAGCAAGAAAGCAACATCTTACTTTTAGGTAGCTCTTTTTTATCCGTTTCAGAACCTTTTCCTGCCTTGCTTAGACCGAGAAAAGCTTCTCTTGTTGTTTGCATGTTGCCATGGAAGATGGAGGCGAATAAACAGGGGTTGGATGGAAGTAATTGACTGTCTCTCAAGCCACCTTTCAAACCGGAACTTTTTCTCTTCCCCTAAAAAAGTTGTCTTTTGCCTGAATGGTTTGCTTTTACTTTGGTATATCGATCTCTGCTGGCAAACTCTGCTTTCTCGCATTGACGCGCTGAAAGAAGGCAGTTGCCAGGCAAATCGAGAGTTTGACTGACGCGTGCCGAATGCATTAGAAATGCAGCCGACTAATGGGAGTAAGAGAGCTTTTCGCAGGCGGCGTCAACAGCGGCTGGGTTTCTCATCGCCCTAAAAGACGTTTATTGTGTACGTGGGTATCGCTTCATCCAGGGTTGTCGTTGCTTTTCGGAGTCCTTAAACGCTTAAAATAACGCATCAAAAGCATTTTTTAAAGAGAGAAAAGCGAGCTAAGACTATTATTTCGTTGGTAGCTGGGTTACAATTATTCCTAAATTGTGGCTAATTGAAACACTGCAGATATAAAAGAGTGCAAGAGTTGCAAAGTCAGTTTAATGTAAGTATATGATGACCGGCAATTCCAAGAAAAGCTTTAGTTGTTCCTATTCTTGGTGTAGTTAGTCAAAACCTACAGGTAGTCTATTCAAAATTTTAAATTTCTTTTTTGTTGCTTACTTCCTTAACAGAGGCCGAAAATGGCTAGTCCACTATACTAAAATGAATTGTCGGTATCTAGGGGTATGCGATATGATTGATTTTCAGAATTAATGCGGCTCAACCGTTTTTCGGGAAATTTGCACCGCTCGATCGGAAATATTTCGTGAAAATGACCAGTTTTTTATTAAAACTTTCACTTCCACTTGAGTATAAAGCTTAATATCGTAATAAATTCGTTATACTACTCAACTAGTACACTTATTTACACAATGATCTATAAATTGTAAGCCCAAAATTTCTAATTATTTCTCGAAAATCAATAAAAATATATTAAACTACGCGAAATCATTTATCCATGTATACATATTTTTATCTATCTATCTATCTATCTTATCTATCTATCTATCTATCTATCTATCTATCTATCTATCTATCTATCTATCTATCTATCTATCTATCTATCTATCTATCTATCTATCTATCTATCGATCTATCTGTTTGGCTGTGCTATAATTGCTGTTGTGAAAAAAATTAAAATATTAGACCCTATTTGATAGTAATATCTTGGTCGCATTTCATCTCTTTGGAATCGGTGTCACTGAGTATGCTAGTCGCTTTTGTGGAAAAATTAAAATTTTCTCCTGTCATTGTGAAATCATACATGAAATGATGGCTTCATCGCCTTCTACAATTTAATATTAGCCATTTGAAATGATTGCATAAATCCGAAAAAAAACTATACGAATAGGTCACTTAAACAAACAAACCGCTGCATTATACAGCGTGGTGACAAAAATATGTAAAAAGCGATCCAATAATTATTTAGAATAAAAAATATTAAAAAATTTTTGTGAATGCTCGACAAATGTGACTAAATTATTTTTCGAAATTTAAATATCTACTTCAAGGTGCTCACACTCGAGATTTCTGAAAAAAAACTTTGCAGTTGTTTAAATAATTCCGTAAAAATCTCTTAAATAATTGCAAAAAAGCTTTAATATAGCAATCAAGCAAATTACTTCTGCCTTCGGATCAGTCAAACAGGTCTGTGTCCCGTTCATATGTAATAAATGTTCTTCGATCATTTTACACATGTAGGTTAATTGACGGAGACTTGATTTGTATGCTATATACTTTGTATAAAAAAGCAATTTTTTATACGAGTATTTAAGACTTTTTCTCAAGCAATCTCAACTGACAATACGAGCTAAGAAATTATGATAGTTGAAAAACCAATTTTTAATGAAATTTTTACACTTTGTTGCTTGCTCATGGTTTGTTTATCTACGTTGACTGGCAACTTACTATAAGACAGTTGATTATTTGAAAAGACAAAAAATTTTCCTGAAAGTCGTTTTTTAAATTTAGTGAGAAACATTCATACACATGCATTATTTGCACTGCGGGTTGGAATTTGACGCTTTTGTCTACCGACGCCGTGCCAGCTTTTGTGGTTTTAAATTGCTGAGTATAAAACTTTAGGACTACGATCTCTGAAGGCCTACATTAATGCCGCGTCTTTCATGCTCCCTTCAGCAGCTCTCCCAACCCAATGTCTTCCGAAGCACCTGGAAACTCTGCCTGGAACGCCAGCAGGCACAAGAAGGGCATCTTGAAGACGCAGTTTGTCGGAGAAACCGCCGCCGCACTTCAGGGCGGCCAGTCGCCAGCCACGCTCCAGGCTCCGGACCCGGACTGGCCGGGTCCGACATCGCAGCAACACCGGCGCACCAGCTTCAGCGATATCGCCGTGGTTGCCGTCACGGACGCTGCCGATGCCGACCCTGCAGACGGCGGCAGCAGCAGCAGCAGCGGCGGCGACCCGCTCCCCGCGCCGGTGGTTCTTCAGCGGCAGCGGATGGACGATCCGCAGCACGACGCCGACATCGACGAGGAAGCGGCCGGACTCACCGAGGAGGAGCGGCAGCGCAGGCGGGAGTTCCTGGAGAAGCGGAGGCGGCACTGCCACCAGTACCAGGCCGCGGCGCTCCTGCAGGCCGCTGCCCGAGCCTCAGAGGAGGACGCCGCTGAGTCCGTCGAGATTGCTGATCGGGCAGCAGCGGGCGATCAGGAAAAGTGAACTCATGTCAAGTTGACACTTTTAAATGGATTTTTGGATAATTTGTTCGATAGACACAAAACTAAACTGCTTTTTTGCCCACACAGAGTAACGTGAGGATTTCTATCATTTGATATAAGCTGATGCTTGTTTTCTGTTTGTGATAGTCTTGGGCACAGAAATTCATAGGAGAGTATAGGAGATAGGAGATAGCGACCTTACACTTGGGCTAAGGGGCTGGGAGCGGGGAGACAGGAAAAGGGGGAGATTAATCAAGGATAAAGACGAAGATATCTCAGATGAGACAGATCAGGGGTATAGAGGAGAGGGAGGGTAAGACAGATCAGGGGTAGAGGGAGAGGGAGGGTGAGACAGATGAGAGGTATAGAGGAGAGAGAGGGTAAAGCAGATGAGGGTAGAGAGGAGAGAGAGGGTGAAGTAGATGAGGGGTAGAGAGGAGAGAGAGAGGGTGAAGCAGATGAGGGGTAGAGAGGAGAGAGAGGGTGAAGCAGATGAGGGGTAGAGAGGAGAGAGAGAGGGTGAAGTAGATCAGGGGTAGAGAGGAGAGAGAGGGTGAAGCAGATGAGGGGTAGAGAGGAGAGAGAGAGGGTGAAGTAGATCAGGGGTAGAGAGGAGAGAGAGAGGGTGAAGTAGATCAGGGGTAGAGAGGAGAGAGAGAGGGTGAAGCAGATGAGGGGTAGAGAGGAGAGAGAGAGGGTGAAGCAGATCAGGGGTAGAGAGGAGAGAGAGGGTGAAGCAGATGAGGGGTAGAGAGGAGAGAGAGAGGGTGAAGTAGATCAGGGGTAGAGAGGAGAGAGAGGGTGAAGCAGATGAGGGGTAGAGAGGAGAGAGAGAGGGTGAAGTAGATCAGGGGTAGAGAGGAGAGAGAGAGGGTGAAGCAGATCAGGGGTAGAGAGGAGAGAGAGGGTGAAGCAGATGAGGGGTAGAGAGGAGAGAGAGAGGGTGAAGTAGATCAGGGGTAGAGAGGAGAGAGAGAGGGTGAAGCAGATCAGGGGTAGAGAGGAGAGAGAGGGTGAAGCAGATGAGGGGTAGAGAGGAGAGAGAGAGGGTGAAGCAGATCAGGGGTAGAGAGGAGAGAGAGGGTGAGACAGATCAAGAGTAGAGGGAAGGAGAGGGAGAATGAGACAGACCAGGAGTAGAGGGAAGGAGAGGGAGAATGAGACAGACCAGGAGTAGAGGGAAGGAGAGGGAGGGTGAGCCGGCAATAGAGTCTAACCGGCAGTAGACCAGAGCAGATTGTGGTCAGAGCTCAGCTCAAAGCGATCTGTTTGCTTTGTGCAGCGCCTAGAATTCGAGTATTTCAATCACTTTTTATGGCTATTCGGGCTGAAATCCCACAGGAGATTCCCTTTAGTTAGCCTAAGCCTTCTCACTTACAGGAGCTTAATTAGTAATCCTGCTTGTAGGCTTGCCTTTAGCCGACAGAAGTCAGAGTGTTTAGGATTCGATCCCCGAGGGTGAGCGCTGCGGCTTCCCTTAGCCGAAAATTGTTGCCGCTGCTGTTGTCAAATTGGAGCTCAGCAAGTCCCGAATATCCCCATCCGATATTCCAGCATGAAGTTGAAAAACTCGCATCTTATCTTGAGCTCAAGAGATCTGCAACACTCTCTGATGCGCAACCCAGCTTGCTGTAAAGTGGAAAAAGCAAGCGAAAAAATGAGCTGCACGCGGCTCTGATGGCGAATCCGCGGCTCCCATGGGGGTGGCAGCCGGAGTGAGCAGGAGCCACCAAGATCATAAATCTGCCAATCCAGTAAAAATCCAGTCTCCATCCTCTTTATTGAAGAAACCGGATCTTGCATCTCAACCCGTCCGGTATGAAATTTCTCGTTTTCAAAGCTCTGGTAGGACTATTAATGCAGACTGAACTGTGTCTTGAATACTGTGGTTTCTAATGCGTGGCGGGGAATTGAAACAGATTGAGATAGGTGGATGCTCAACATGTGGAAATTTCTTGTAGGGCAGAGGCACACGCAGCAAATTCATTTGGAGGTGGCAGCAACTCTGAGGGGGGGGCGCCGGTATTTGGTGTCTTGATGGGCGCCCCTTATCTCCTATAGGTGAGCACCCCCATCTCCTAGATGGGCACCCCTATCTACTAGGTGGGCACGCTCTATCTACTAGGGATAACCAATCAAGTCTCTCAGCTTCAGAGGCTTAACCGAATTCACAGTCATTGGACTCCTAAGCCAGTTTATTTTGATTATTCAATAAAATATTCCTGTGTCTGCGGTTCTGCACCGAGTGAAATAAGCAAAGTTACCCCCGCAGCCGAAATGAAGCAGCGAACCCTCAAATGAAAGCAACAACAAAAGACGTGACAGGAAAACTAGGCCTAAGCAAGAAGCATCCTTCAGGCGGATGGAGAGACCATAGCTGATAATAATGAAGAGGTTGAGCGGACGGAAAGGTTGAAGAACTGCTCACTCATTTGCTGTAGAGAGTCGCTGCATGGGAGCTTTGCTCTTTCATTCCCCCGGCTCATCCCATATTTCCTTACTTGTCCGCCTGCTCAGAACTCATTCCCCACAAAGTTGCAATTGTTGCTAGTGACTGACAGACAGGCTCCAAAGGAAGACTTAAAGGGAGGCCGACAGTCAAAGAGGGCTCCTTGAAGCAAAAGAAGTGCTTTTTGGCTAAATGTCTTTGAAAGTGGCCCTGTGGGTTCACGAGGTTCCGATTTTTTAGCTGATACTACATCTTTTTGAAATATTCATTTCGCCGTAACTGGCTCTTGAGTTGAGCATATATGTGTAATACTCTTATGTACTTTTCCGAGCTTTGATTTTCAAATACATTACGTGTACTTGATACACTTTTCTTATTTGTCTTCGGCAGAGATTCTAAATAAAAAATATCACGTACATTTAGCTACATGTATAGGCAGAGCCAGATCCATACTTACATGCGCAATTTGTGTTTTTCAGTAGGAGCTCTATAAAGCACGTTTGTATGATTCTGTCGAAGCGAATAAATCATTAAACAGAACTTTCTTGAAAAGCGTACACGTTTAGCAACAGGGTGCCGAGTTTCATAAGAATCGTAAAAAATACAAGATCAATAATATAGTATCGAATAATTGCTCTATAAACCATGCACAGACCGAGTGCGCATAATTATTAATTGATACAATGGTGTCGGGAAATTTTTAGATCCTTTGTATAAGTATATTGTTTAGAATTAAGAACATGTACTTTGCTTAAAATGATTCCCCAAAGGTAATATACACTGAAGTCGTACAGCTGTTCTTGTTTGATGTATGATTGTGGCATTCTTTTAAAAAACGATTTATGCTAAGTATGTTTATCATAGAATTTAGCAATTAACTTATAAATAAACTATATGCATGATGACGGCTTATTTCGGCAGCAATTTGCACTAAGTTGAAGCCGCGTATTATTGCTACAATGTAGATAAGATTCAAATGCGGATGCCACTAATGCGTCTACTCTCTTTCTCTATTGATCTGTCAATTCAGGCCAGGCGCGGATCCAGAAAATTTTTTTTGAGGGCAAGCTTTACCAAGCACTACAACCTAATATTGGAAAATAGACCTGGCATAGTTGCAGGCCAAAAAGTATGGCCTAAATTTTATTGGCCGCGGGTGAGGGGGAGCTTGGCTCCCTTGGCCCCTCTCTGGATCCGCGCACCTAGGATTCAGGCCCGTTTTGAAAAATTCAGGAATATAACCCTAAAAACTCCTGATTTTTATCGAGTCATAAGATTTTGTACCGTGTTTCGTGTTTCAGAGTATAATGCGGTAATTTTATCTGGGTGAATTTTATTTTTACGCATGTCGCGATAACAAAAATTTGAACATTTGACATTTGAAAATTTGAACATTTTTTAACAAATACTATAAAAATACCTTATTATCAAATAGCAAAATCGATAAGTGTGGTAAAATTTGAAAGTTAGGAGATTTTCGCTAAAAATAAATGAACTTCAAAGCCTTCCAATTTTATCATTATTTTAAATCCGATCTTATAAACTTGATTTGAGGGTCCAGGGTCCAAAGTATACTTCCGGATTGAGAAATCTTTCAAGGGCAGGGAAACCTATATTAAGCATTTTCAAAATCAGTATCATATAGGTCCAAATGAAACACGACAAAAGACATGGCAAAAAATTGGCCTCAATACTCAGCGGGATGGGGCATGCACCGCCACCACCCTGCCCCTGGATCCACCACCATGGTCACTGGGTATACACATACACAGGGCCAGGCACAGGCAAAATCTTGATGCAAAAAGAAAGTGCCCCGTTAACTTCTTCATTTAATGCCTTACTTACGTATCGTAGAAACAAGTATTTAAGGAAAGAATAGTAAAAATTTTACTATCGCTATTATCATTTGTAGGGACTATAGTCTAGATAGCTTAAAAATTTCGTCCTTTGAGAATACAATCTTTCTCATGGCGAACATGACTCATTGCGTTTGATGGATTATTACAAAGTTTAAAAAATCGATTGAATATTAAAATACAAAATCTTACTGAACCATAAGCAAAGCAAAAAGCCCACTGCTCTGCTTAACCTGTCTTAGTATCATTTTTTCTGTAAAAATGTTTCGCACATATAAATACATTAATATTTCATTTATATAGTTATATATTTTTCGTGTAAAAGTCTAACTTCTATAAGTTCATAGAAATTTCCTAAAAATCAAAATTTTTCAAAAACCAATTAAAATGATTTGATAAAGCTAAAAGGTCTACTTTAGTATAAGCATAAGTTCTTGCGATAGCAATGTCTATTGTTTGTTATTAGAGGCAGGGACTGTGCACTTTAGTGTACTTTAAGCAGCATTGTCTCACAAATAGCAAGAGACATTCTGTCTATTCTGCTAGCTCCTCTATGGCTAAATAAAAAGTACACATCATTGTACCCTAGGGTTTGGCTTTCAGGGGTTTTAATTGCACAAGTAGACCCAAGCAAAGATTCTAATCTAGCCCCAAATTAATGTGACTGCACACTTATAATTGAGCCTAGGGCCATTATCATATAAGATTACCATATTAGACCACTAGGCTACAGCCACCTTAATAGCAATTAACTATTTTTGCATTGGAGTTTTTGGATTTCTCTGACTTTTTTGGAAGGATAGAATACTTTTTATAAAATTTTAGTGCAATTTTACTTATAATAACATTTAAAAATGTTTGACATTAAAATATTGGATATTCTCACTGCAATATTAAATTTTTGTTGTCATTACTAGCTCTGGAGCAAAAAATTGCAGAAATTTTTAATATAAAAATCTTCATTAATATTAGAATAAATAGATAGGCTACTTAGATTAAAATCCTTACTCTTATGTCACCGCCTAGTTCTAATTTATTGCTCTCACTATATGCTCTAGCTCAAGCTACTATACATTTTAGTAGCAAGTTATCTATGTCTACAAACTCAGTTCTAAGCTTATGTATTCCCCTTTGCTACTAAACTGAAAGTAGTGAGACTGTTTTACTAAGCATATACCCCATCTCCAAGCTAGTTATCTCAGTATCCATGAAAAAATCAATGCACTTTTAAAGAAAAAAACTTTGTTGTAGTTAAGCTGCAGTTATTAGCAACAGCTATTGTTTATAACTTTTCTTGTCATCTTTTTTAAACACCCTGCAGCCGCACCCAGCAACATGGCTGTGAAGAAAATACGTCGCAGCAAAAGCGACCGCGCCGGCCTCGTGTTCCCCGTTGCCAAGGTGCGCCGCTTCCTGCGGGCCTACCGCGGCTTCAGCCGAATGCGCATCTCCGAGGGGGCCAGCGTCTACGCCGCCGCCATCATGGAGTACCTGGCTGGTGAGTTTGTGGAGCTCATCCACCGCGATTGCTTGTCTCGAGGTTCGGAGCGCAGAATGCAACTGCAAAGCATTCGCCAAACACCAACTTGGAATTTCAGCCGAGCTGCTGGAACTCAGCGGCAACGCCTGCAAAGCGTTGAAAGCGAAACGACTGATTCCGCGACACCTCATGCTGGCCATCCAGAATGACGCCGAGTTGGAAAAGGTTGGGCAGTTTGATCTTGCATGCACAATTAATACTCCTGGTTTCTATTGTTCAGGCATTGTTTTTACATAGTTCCGCCTACATTCAAAATAGAACTGATTCATAAGGAACTTTAATATGGCACATCTATTATTAGCTACGCGTATCTCTGCATTACTTACAGTGGGAACAAAAATGAGTCATTATTATTTTTAAAGAGAGGAGAGAGGGGAGAAGGGAGAGAGGAGAGAGGGAAGAGACTTTCTCCTCTCCTCTCCTCTCCTCTCCTCTCCTCGCCTCTCCTCTCCTCTCCTCTCCTCTCCTCTCCTCTCCTCTCCTCTCCTCTCCTCTACTCTCCTCTCCTCTCCTCTCCAATCCTCTACTCTCCTCTCCTCTCCTCTCCTCTCCTCTACTCTCCTCTCCTCTCCTCTCCTCTCCTCTACTCTCCTCTCCTCTCCTCTCCTCTCCTCTCCTCTACTCTCCTCTCCTCTCCTCTCCTCTCCTCTCCTCTCCTCTCCTCTCCTCTCCTCTCCTCTCCTCTACTCTCCTCTCCTCTCCTCTCTACTCTCCTCTCCTCTCCTCTCCTCTCCTCTCTCTCTCTCTCCTCTCCTCTCCTCTCCTCTCCTCTCCTCTCCTCTCCTCTACTCTCCTATCCTCTACTCTAATCTCCTCTCCTCTCCTCTCCTCTCCTCTCTCTGACCAAATTTTTCGTGTATCAACATCCGTATCCATAGCTAGTAAATTTTTCGTAACTTCTTGTAACTTTCTTGCCATGCTTGCAATGCACCAGCAGCCTGCAGCAATACTTGGCGAGAATATCACAGATGGCACATTGGGACCTCTTGCTGTTGGCTGTTACAGCTGCTGCAGGAATGTTGTGTTCTGCAGAATGCATCTGTGGCGCTCAGTGCCCATCAACTTAATTGCTTTTTTGACTGTTTTCTCTCCTCTCACTCCTCTTTCTCCTCTCCTCTCTCACCTCTTCTCTCCCCTCTTTCCTCTCCTCTTTCTCCTCTTTTTTCCCTTCTCTCTTCTCTCCCTTCTCCCCTCTCTCCTCTCTTTAAAAATAATGATGACGCATTTTTGTTCCCACTGTAAGTAATGCAGAGATACGCGTAACTGATAATAGATGTGCCATATTAAAATTCCTTCTGAATCAGTTCTATTTTGAGTTACTCATTCATGAAGTTGCGCGTATTAGCGTATCTGACACTCCCTCTCAAGTCCCGGGTTCGATTCCGCGGTAAATGATTTGTACACAGAATTGGTCACTTAATGGGGGCTTTATCGCGCGATTCGCGTCCGTGGCGGCCAACCCCTACAAGGCGCAGAGAATGTACACTGCCTGATGATGTGAATGTCAGGGCTGTACACCCTGTGTCAGCGGCAGCATTAAAAGTGCCCCTAGCTTACTGAGCTAGAATGCAGACTGCACTCTTAACCATAACTTGACCTTCAGCTGCTTCGCCACGTGACCATCCCGCAAGCCGGCGTGGTGCCCAACATCTGGTCGCCGCTTCTGCCGCAGAAGGCGGCGGCACCTGCGAAATCGGCGGCCGCTTCTTCCAAGACGGCTGCGCTGAAAGTCGGCGCCAAGCGCTCTGGTGGCGCCACTACGGCGCGCAAAAGGGCGCCAGCCGCCGCCGCAGCTGCTGCTGTGACCGTAGCAGCGCCCGCCGCCGCTGCCGCGAAGCGCCGTCGCCCGGGCCCGGCTGCCGCCGCCGCTGCCACCACCGCCCCTGTCCGGGCCAAGGCCGCTCCGACACCACCAGCGGCCCGGCCCAAACTCAACGTAGCCATCCTGAGCGAGAAGCAGCTGCAGTCTGGCCAGAAGGTCAGGCTGTGCTCCGCCATTTTTGACTCCTAAAAATATCCCAATCTGATCTTAAATATCCCAATCTGATCTTAAATCTCCCAATCTGATCCCAAATCTCCCAATCTGATCCCAAATCTCCCAATCTGATCCCAAGTCTCCCAATCTGATCCCAAATCTCCCAATCTGATCCCAAATCTCCCATCTGATCCCAAATCTCCCAATCTGATCCCAAATCTCCCATCTGATCCCAAATCTCCCAATCTGATCCCAAGTCTCCCAATCTGATCCCAAATCTCCCAATCTGATCTTAAATCTCCCAATCTGATCCCAAATCTCCCAATCTGATCCCAAATCTCCCAATCTGATCCCAAATCTCCCAATCTGATCCCAAATCTCCCAATCTGATCCCAAGCCTCCCAATCTGATTCTAAATCTCCCAAACTGATCCCAAGCCTCCCAATCTGATTCTAAATCTCCCAAACTGATCCCAAGCCTCCCAATCTGATCCCAAGCATCCCAATCTGATCCCAAGCCTCCCAATCTGATCCCAAGCCTCCCAATCTGATCCCAAGCCTCCCAATCTGATCCCAAATCTCCTATATCCCAAATCCCCTATTTTGAAATTCAAATCTGAACTGAAACAAAAGCACGTCTCGCTGTCTTCTCTCTCCCCGCAGCTGACTGTGCTGAAGGGCGACATCACGACAGTGCAGGCTGACGCCATCGTCCATCCGACCAGCTCCGGCTACCCGACGGGCGGCCAAGTTGGCAACGCGATTGTTCGCCGTGGCGGCGCCGCCATGAAGCAGTCAATTCAGGTTGGGAATTCGTGTTTGATCAGAATTGCGCTTATCCCATCAGCTCAGAATTCACATCCCATCAGCTTAGAATCCCATCCCATCAGCTCAGAATCCCCATCCCATCAGCTCAGAATCCCCATCCCATCAGCTTAGAATCCCCACCCCATCAGCTCGGAATCCACATCCCATCAGCTCGGGATCCCCATACCATCAGCTCAGAATCCACATCCCATCAGCTCAGAATCCCCACCCCATCAGCTCGGAATCCCCATCTCATCAGCTCGGGATCCCCATACCATCAGCTCAGAATCCACATCCCATCAGCTCAGATTTCCCACCCCATCAGCTCGGAATCATTACCCAGCTGGATCCTTAGACAGAATCCACATCCCATCAGCTCGGAATCATTACCCAGCTGGATCCTTAGACAGAATCCACATCCCATCAGCTCGGAATCATTACCCAGCTGGATCCTTAGACAGAATCCACAATCCACATCCCATCAGCTCGGAATCATTACCCAGCTGGATCCTTAGACAGAATCCACATCCCATCAGCTCGGAATCATTACCCAGCTGGATCCTTAGACAGAATCCACATCCCATCAGCTCGGAATCATTACCCAGCTGGATCCTTAGACAGAATCCACATCCCATCAGCTTGGAATCATTACCCAGCTGGATCCTTAGACAGAATCCACATCTCATCAGTTCGGAATCCTCATCCCATCAGCTCAGAATCCCCATTCCATCAGCTCAGAATCCCCATCTCATCAGCTCGGGATCCCCATACCATCAGCTCAGAAACCCCATACCATCAGCTCAGAATCCACATCCCATCAGCTCAGATTTCCCACCCCATCAGCTCGGAATCATTACCCAGCTGGATCCTTAGACAGAATCCACATCCCATCAGCTCGGAATCCTCATCCCATCAGCTCGGAATCCTCATCCCATCAGCTCGGAATCCTCATCCCATCAGCTCGGAATCCTCATCCCATCAGCTCGGAATCCTCATCCCATCAGCTCGGAATCCTCATCCCATCAGCTCGGAATCCTCATCCCATCAGCTCGGAATCCTCATCCCATCAGCTCGGAATCCTCATCCCATCAGCTCGGAATCCTCATCCCATCAGCTCAGAATTTCCATCCCATCAGCTCAGAACCCCATCTCATCAGCTCAGAATCCCCATTTCATCAGCTCAGAATCTCCAGTGTCCCTAACGCACCCCCTCTCTCCCTCTATCAGGCGCTCTCCGCCGCAGGCCCTCTGGCCAGCTGCGCCGCCAAGGCCTGCCCGGCCCACGGCCTCGGCGCCGACTGGGTGATCAACTGCAACGGGCCCAGCTGGAACGTCGGGAATGCCGCTAACCTCATCGACGACCTGGAGAAAACCGTCAAGAACTGCCTGGCCGTGGCCGAGACCGCCGGCTGGAAGAGCGTCGCCCTGCCCAGCATCGGGAGCGGGAGGTGGGGCTGTGGTGGAGTTGGGGTTCTCCCAGATCCCTCGGTAGAGTACAAGATCCCCAGGCAGAGTGCAAGATCCTTAGACAGAGTGCAAGATCCTCAGGCAGAGTACAAGATTCCCAGGCAGAGTGCAAGATCCCCAGGCAGAGTACTAGATCCTCAGGCAGTAGAGCTGCAACGCAGAATAATCCCAAATCCCCACCCGCCTGCATCCCGCAGCGCCGGCTTCCCAAAGCAGACGGCAGCGCAGACAATCTTGCAGACAATTCGCGCCTTCTTCAACGGCCAGATGAGCTCCTCAATCAAGCAGGTGTACTTCGTGCTGTACGATCAGGAATCGATTGAGGTGTACACCACCGAGTTGGAGAGGCTGGACATCTAGCAGCCCGAGCTGCATCAGAGCTTTACATTTTCCCCACTAGAGCGACTCTGTGTGCCTAGATTTTCTCTTTATTAAAACATATTATAACTAGCAAATATCTTTTTAGCCTTTTTTCACTTTCATTCCTTAGTTGTTTTGCTTTTTTCACGTAGATTCATAAAACTTTATTCAATTTAAGCTAGCTCTACGATTTGAAACATCATTAATTATGCTGTTTGCGAACATTTTATCAACTCCGACTTGCCCAAGTCAGTCAGAAAATCATGTTAATTTGTTTTCAAAAACAGAAGCCCAAATTTCATTGTTCGTGTTTTTTAGACTTATTTATTAAAATGTGATATTTATAATATATATTTTGCACCTGATTTGCCCTATCATTTTTAAAATTGGACACAACTACATTTAATCGACTTTTTGAAATAATACATCATCTCATATAGATATCTATTTAGTATCTCTTTTCTTGTTTTGTAATCATTTAGGAAATTTTTAAACCAAGTCTTAGCAGCAGTGGATAGCGGTATTTTCAAAGCAGCAGAAATCTAATTGAGTAGGGATAAGCTCTGGGCATCTTAGGTGAAGGTCAATTCCCTATATTGATTTATGATTGTCAAGTCTTAAACAGCTGCCAAGTTGAGCTATTCTTAACCTGCTGCTCGAGCTTCAGAGAACACCGGTTAAGCTTTTTTATCTGTGAGTCTATTTATAGGAAACAAATGACACCATTTACCAAAAAAGAATACTTAATTTTATCAAAGTAAATGCGTCCTCTTGAGCAATAAATGTTTTTACGTGTTGGCGAGAGCTTGTTTTTTGTTATTTCCTTGTGATGATTACTCATGTTTACTCGAACTCGTTACTACTATAATCCGTCGAAAACAATTGAGCATTTATTCGTGTATAAAAAGGTTAATTGAGTCGAAATGTGATTTATATATTAGCTTAAGCTTGTAAATGTAAATTCCATTATTTTTAGGCAAGCCACAGTTAGTTTCACTGCCACACTGATCTGACTACTACTACTGCATATAGTAGTGTGTTAGGCTTAGCTTTTTGTATTGTCCTCCCGGAATATCCTAGGAATTGCCGCGGATTGCCCTCCCATACTAACCAACATAAATGGGATCAACTTCGCCCGCAGTGTCTTTTTTTTCCTCCTGCCTAACTTCTCAAAGTACTTCGTCTTGAACTCCCAATGTACATGTAGCTGTAAAATGCTGTCATCAAAAGCAGCAAAACTTATCTTCGATGTCCGCAGCTTCTCAGCCTCATCATCCGTCGCCTCAGCAGCAGCGGCGGTGGCGTCGGCGGACGCATTCTGGAGGCGCCAACCGCGGTCTGCCGCCTGTCGGAGCAGCCACTCCCCGACGTTTCGCCGCTGCTGTCGCCAGTAGGCCGGTCGGCGAAGTCGCAGCAGCCGCTGGCCATCCTGACGGAGCCGTCGGCGAGCTTCGTGCGGTCGCTGGCCGCCTGCTGGGCCTCCAAAGACGAACCTCCGTGCCTGGCGGTGCCGCTGAGCCCCGCGCACTCGCTGCCGGAGCTGCTGCACGCCGTGCGGGACTCCGGCGCCCGGGCTGTGCTGACCGACGGCGACTCGAGCGGCGACGTCCTGCGCAAAGCCGGGGAGCTCGCAGACGCCGCCAGCCTGCCGCTGTGCCGAGTCGGCGACCTGCCGCTGCTGCCGTCGGCCTCTGGAGACGGGCGGCCGCTTCCGGACAGGAAGCCGGAATCCCAGCCCGCGTGAGCAGCGATTTTGGAGAAGCTGGCATGGCATGTGTACTTAAGTATGGTAGAGAAGGTAGTGGAAGAACTTTGGTTCTCCTTAATTGGAGCTGACCAATCAAAAATTAGAATTCCTTGAAGTGACGAAATTTTTCGATGTACATGTATAACAATAAGATTTAGAGTTTATTTATAGACACCTGTACATGTAATAAATCCTACTATGTAAATAGCCGTTGTACTGTCCTGCGAGGTGAGAGAACATGGTGACGCGGTGTCAAGTACTGAACATGTAGATGTTATTACGAGCGTATGTACCTGCTTAGGAGAAGCCTGTTGCTTAAGAGTCGGTAGAAATATGTGACCACTCTAATGCATAACCGGGGTTTTGTACTAAACGCAGAGGCGCACTTTAAGCGACATTTTCACACAACTGGCGAGGGGCATTACTGCCCATTCCGCCGACTCCCCTGAGTAGGCGCACAAGCGCGCGGATACGTACGCAGTTATACGCACAGGCACACACTCACACAGGAGTGTACAGCGGCCCTAACTTTATTCATCGTTAGGCATGTACACTTCACTTTGCCTTAGGCGTTGGCCCTCAAGGACGTTATTGCATGAGCAGAGCCAAGCCGAAATTCAAATTTAGCCCCAAATTAATGTGACTGCACTTGGAATCGAGCCTGGGCCGCTGGAACTCAGAGCGCCGCACCAGACCACTGGTCTGTGGCCCAAAGCATAAATCGATACACAATATGTACTTGTATGTTATTCAGATTGTTGATTTGGTGATTGTTGACTTTTACGTCAAGACTGGAGTGAGTCATCTGCTACCAGTTATTGTCTTCTGGTTGCTTATGGTACAACCGGGATTTTTTACTCCTTGTACACTGTATGACGGATGTGGAATTCTCAATTATTTATATCTATTACGCATAAAGTAAATATTTGCAGCTGACTGCCCCACCCCAATGCAGCTACATCGTTTACACCAGCGGCACAACAGGCCGCCCCAAAGGAGTCGTGGTAACCCATGGCAACGCGCGAGCCCGGTGCCGGCGGTGGCCTCGGCCTGGCGGCTGGGCCTGTCGGACCTGACGCTGAACTGCCTGCCGCTGCACCACGTGCACGGGCTGGAGAACTGCCTGCTGGCACCGCTGCAGGCCGGAGGCAGTGTGCTCATCAACCGCAGCTTCCAGCCTGAGCAGGTGTGGCAGCAGCTGACTGGCGCTGGCGCCTGGCCCGGGTCTCGGTGTTCATGGCGGTGCCCACCATGTACGGCAGGCTGCTGGACCACCTGGAGAAGCGGCCGGACTCGCAGCGGGCAGCCGTGAGGCGAGCCTGCGAGACCGGAGTTCGGTGAGCTGCATGTGAGATCGCTGTGTGAGGCTGAGGTGGAGGTGAAGTTAGTAGTGTCTGAGACGAGGGCTCAGGGTGCGTGTACGGTTTAAGCATTCTGCATTTCTGGTGTGTAGCATAGTAGTTTTAAGTCACAGTTATTATTCACAGTGTGTGAATAGCTATGAATTTCCGTGGAATTGTTTCTTTATCATGTCTAAGATTAGCTCAGGTGAAAAGTGCGTTTATGGTTCAAGAATTCTCATTTCTGATGTTTCTCATAAACAAAAATAAATCAAAACTTTTATGTTAAAGTAATATGAGGTCTTATAGAATGTGTTTTAGTTTTGAAAATAGCCATGGAATTTCCGTGGAGTTGCCTTTCTTTACAAGGTACTACCTTATGAATAGTTCTGCTAATCTGCCGATCATTACAAAAGGAAAATATGACATGATTTCCAATGTCGCTATATAGCTATATTGAGAATAACTAAATGTTCAGAAAAATTTGTCCCTCCCATTTTTACGGCTATGCTCAATCCTCAGTAATATAAGACACTGCAGCAACCTTGGCTACCAGCAATAAGCTTACAGTTGTAGAATCTTTGCGGTAAAAATTTTAATTACAAAGCCCAAATTTCGTGTCATTGCACACAGTTTCTGTTGATGCTGTCTACTCTACTTATCAGACTAAGTTTTCTGGACGAAACTTGATTTACATTAACTTCTTGCACTTTTAGGTGCAAAATTTTCGAATATGGGCTGATTTTGTGGGTTTAAAATTAGGCCGCAACGTAATCATGGAATTGCCACGGGTTTTCTGTTTTGCGACTGTATACTGAAGTACGACCTATGAGGTACTATCCTGTCTGGTTGGTGTGCGTTGAATTCTATACTCCTATGCTATTAGAGTGCACTTGTTCTTGGACTTCTGGCTACTAGTTGTGCATTATTAAATTTAGCAAATCAATATTCGACTATCTGAACGATGAGTGTGGTCAAAATTTAAATGACGTTTTTTGAGGTAAACCCAAAGTAATGTGGCCGTCCATGTAATGAAATCCACATCCAGATAATTTGACGCTGCAGTCAGGCGCATTTACCGCCTTAATGAATTTTTTGATGGAGAAGAAGATTTGATAGACCTGTAATGCATAATTCATATAATTTACAGCTAAACTAAACTTTATTACAGATACTTAGTTGCGTTCTTCCTTTCTATAAACAAGAATCGCCTGATACGAGGAGATTCTGTCTATGGCTCATCTCCTAGTATCAGGCGATTCTTTGTATGTAATCCACGGCATGTGCGACCCGAATATAACGCCTTATCTCCGCCGGAGATAATGGATAAATAATCAGCGGTCCCAGTGCGTGACAACGATTGTCTATCGTTGTCACGCACTGGGACCGCCTACCGGCGCTCGCCAGACAATCGTTGTCACGCGCTGGGACCGCTGATTCTTTGCATTGTTTTTCTGTTTGACGATCCTACAGACAATGCATTGTTTGTAGTAATGGATTGCTCTGCATTAAAAATGTGAATAATGATCGTCAAATTGCTAAACAATGAGTTATCTCCGCTAGCCATGTATGGCACGGATGTCTATGGTCTATGGTAGCGGAGTTACGCTACTGATTATCTCCGCTCATTTAACACTGGGGGAATAGACGAGGCGCACAGGCAAAGTGGATTACATTGTATGTATCCACGGATCAGCCCAAGGGAGCTGCGCAGCCAGCTGGGGTAGGGGACCGCCTAGCTGGGAGACGCCCAAGTAGCGAGATGGAAATCCCGACTCTAACTAACTAACTAACTAAGATAAGGCTTCCGGCGCCTCAGCCAATGAATTAGGCTCTTACGCCACTAGTGAAAAAAAGCTTCCAGGTTGGGAGTGTACTAATGTACACTTAAATCCTAATTAGAACTAAGAGGACTGTACATCGAGCCGGGCAAGCGGCGCCAGTCAGGCCGAGAGCGGGCCCTACCCCCGACCCTCAGAGCGTACGCCTACCCCAAACCAAATTGGCTTATCTAAACCTCCCGAAGACAGCGAGGGTTCGACATACCAGTCAGGAAGCCAGTGCACAAAAAATCCGGTTAGTTGGCCCCTTAGCCTATTAGGGTTGGTCCGAAGACCGAGAGCCGTGGCTACCAGCTGGGGCCGACCGCCCACCACCCCCGGGTACTCTTGCCAAGACAGTCTCTTATCTTTGAAGCGGCAGGAGGGCTAATCGCCGGGACTGTTTCACCCTTTGCTTCGCCAACCCACCATTTCTATAGTGACCGTGCCAACGGTCTCGTCCTGTTCAGACTCAGTCCTGGTTCTGGCACACTCCAGCTTTAATAGGGTCGCTGGCTGTTCGCTCAGAGGGCACTCCGAGGGGGGACCGTCAGAGCACCAACTGGAACAGGTATAGGCCTGCCTTCCTATACAGCTACCCACAGCCCTTCCTGATCCACTATTACCCTCCAACCCAGCCTACTAACTCATTACAAGCTTTCGGCCAGGCAGAGACAAGTTTCACAGGGGTACTGCGGTTAGGCGCCTCTATGCGAGACAAAACCAGATGGAAATCCCGACTCGTTGAACGGTGCGCTTTAAATAGTAGAGGGCAGAGGGGAAAGAGGGTGAAGGACATGGGACCGGCAGTCAGAGGGCAGCCACGACACCCCAACCCGCCGGCCAGCCAATGAGGAGCCGCCAGGGGGGAGAGGTAAAGGGCAGAGAAACTGGCGTGGGCAGAGCGTACATATAGCCATGGTGAAGCTTAAACCCCGAACCCGGCCTGACCTACCGGCTCAACTGAAACAAAAGGAGAAAGAGAGACACAGCATAGCACAACACCATCTTATGAGACAGAAGCAGAGCCTGTGGCCCCACATTTGTCCATAGTCCATAGTCAGTACCGCTATCCATCCGTTCAGATTTCAGCTTAGTTCGGGTCTATGAGAATTTCCCGCAGGAAATTTTACCGCCGGGGTTTGCCTGCGCGATTTTTTCCCGCAGCGAGGTTTTTCCCGCAGCGAGGTTTTCCCACAGCGAGGTTTTCCCGCACGGTTTTTACAGTCGGAATTTCAAGTCAAATCCAATCGGATTTGAAATCTAGTCTGGTTCTAATCTAGTTTATTTTTTAATCTAGTCTAGTTTATGTCTAGTCTAGCCTAGCCTAGCCTAGTCTAGTCTAGTCTAGGCCAGTTCTAATCTAGCCCAGCACTGTCTATAGACTGGAGTTGACTTTAAATTCCAAATGTAAAAACCCTGCGGGAAAATCTCGAGTCGGGAAAATTTCGCGCAGGCAAACCTAGGCGGAAAAACTTCCTTCGAGAAATTCTCGTGCTCCCCTTAGTTCACGTATAAAGAAATCAGAAATTGGACGGAATTGCAAGAAATACAAGATATTACTGTCCAAAACATTGTTCCAGGCGCTATGGCTACTACTGTGCACTTTTAGCTTTCTGATGGCTGTGGTGTGCTGAGAGCTTTTTAATGGGTTTAATTAAGGGTGCCCGTTTATTTCGTCTGGTTTTCGCCCGAGTTCATCCGAATCGGTCAGATTTTTTTGGGTGGGGGCAAAAAAGGCAGCAGCTCAGCGGTAAACGTGTCTGACTCTTGCGCCACGACTCCTGGTTTGACTCCGTGCGTGGCCACAATTAATTTGGAGCTTGTGCACGAAAATTGGCTCGGGGTTTGTCGTGCGGTTCTCACACTTATGACTAGCCCCCAAGTTACAGAGAGTGTACTTAGATGCCTGACGATTAGAAACTCGGGTCGTTTTACACCCTGTTTCAGCGTGTGGACCTGCTTGTATGGGTTCGTGCTTGCGAACAGCATCCAATGCGCTCCTATGTGCTCAGGAGTGGTCAAAATTGAGTCATCGTTTGTTGCGGGATGACGTCACCGAAGGCGTTGTGCCAGGATTCCCAAACCCTCTTGCACATACAACACCCAGACACCCAGATCGAACATACCTAAAACGGTAAAAAAAACTCCAACAACTCCGCGCAGGCTGATGGTGAGCGGGTCCGCCTCCCTGTCGGAGTCGGTGATGCGGCGCTGGCACGAGGCCACCGGCCACTGGCTGCTGGAGCGCTACGGCATGACGGAGATCGGCATGGCGCTGGGCAACCCGCTTGATGGGCCGCGACTACCCGGCCGGGTTGGCCAACCGTTCCCGGATGTCCGGGTGCGTCTGCGAGACCCGGACAGTGGCCGGTTGCTGCTGACGGCCGCCACGGCGAACCAGTTCAGAGGCTGGTCGATTGTGATGAAGCTGCCGGAGGTGAGAGTTCCAAGTAGTCTCAGAAATTTTACAGCTTATCCGGTGACTGTTGGACCAGTGGAATGAAAATAGTGAGACATCTCATCCCCCCACTGTTCCCTTTGTGTGCACTCAAGCTTTTTACTTGGCAAGTTATCTACTGTAATTAGTTTGACGACAATCCCTTTAAGAATTTTAAAAGTATTGGACTAACGTCTGTTGCGATGTCAAACCTTATAATATGCACCTTGCCTCCAGACAGCAGTTCCGAAGTGTCGGGCATCCTGGAGGTCAGCGGTCCCCTCGTGTTCAAAGAATACTTCGGCCGGCCGGAGGACACAGCTAAGGAGTTCACCGAGGACGGCTGGTTTCGCACCGGCGACTCGGCCGCCTGTGACCTCGGCGGCAGCTTCCGCATACTCGGCCGGACCTCGGTGGACATCATAAAATCCGGTGGCTACAAAATCAGCGCCCTGGAGGTCGAGGCCGCGTTCTTTGGCCATCCGGCATTGGCCGAGTGCGCGGTTGTGGCCGTCCCGGATGACACCTGGGGGGAGCGGCTGGTGCTGGTGGTTGTGCCGGCGCCTGGGCAGCCGCAGGCGGATCTGGCCGGCCTGCAGACGTGGCGGCGCAGCGCTTAGCCAAGTACAAGTGGCCCAGGGAGCTGCGGGTGAGAGCGTTTTACCCCCAGATATTTTTAATTGATTTGGTCTGACTAACAGCTGTTAGAGAGAGGCCATTATTGTAATTTTGGTGGTTCATATCTTAATAGTCAGGTAAGTTCCTAGATGGATTAGCTAAAAATCGAAAGTAATAAATAGACCCGCAGTCATCCAGAAGGCAAGCACTGACCATTTTTATGCTTATAATTTCATAATTTAGTTATCATCCTGCGC
>NIVC01002465.1:42086-68192 GCA_002269645.1 Macrostomum lignano | reverse complement strand
GAGCTCGGCACCGGCTCCGATATCTTCCCCAATGTCTGTCAGCCCGGCCCGCAGCGACATCGAGTGCGCCGGAATCTGCGCTTCGAAACTCGGCTGTCGCACTTCCGGTTCGCAGTCGAGAGCCTGAGCTGCGCCCGCCCTTTACGACGTAAGCGGCTTTTGAAGCGACGGTGAGAAGCAAATCTTAGTGCGACACTTATCCAAGGACTACTAAAGTAGAAGGACGCGACACTCGCAATCAATAGAAAATGTTTTGAAGGCCACCTTTCGCCGAAAAATGCACTACGGAGATAGGAAAGCTTCATTTTTTCAGCACAAAAATATTTATTCCGTTAGATAGAAGGCCGACCCAATGCTCATCATTTAATATGCTCTGCCTTTCTTACAGCTCTATAATTGATATTACGGCAATAGATCTTTGATATCAATAGAGCTATAAGAAAGGTACAGCATATCAAATTATGAACACTGGGTCTGCCTTCTATCGAACGCAATAACAAATGACATTTTCCATAGACTGCGAGTGTCGCGTCCTGTATATACATGCTTTAGTTGTCCTTGCACTTATCACTGGGATCCCAGTTGCTACAATAAAGCCAGAGCCACAGCTTTGACAATGCTCAAAGTGCGACCCTAAGTGCTCGTAATTGTGGGACCTTGACTAAAGTTGATGTCAAATCGACACCCTGGAGTGAAAGCCAAAACGGTAGCTTAAAACGCTTCAACCTTGATAAGATGTCATTTGAGGACTGCTTGAGGTCGAGACTTAGGGCCAAAAGGTACAAGACGTTTTGGGCATTCAAATTCCCGATTCTAATCGAGAATGTTGGGGGTCACTGAGAATTCAACCCGCGCGATTACCCCACAGCAACCAACTGCCCCTACATGGCAACACTCGGCGATCGCAGCTTCTGCACCTTCCAAGAGCGAAACAGCGCCTCTGTGAGCTTCGAGAGAACCTGGACAGAGTACGAGGCCGGCTTTGGAGACGGCAGCAACTTCTGGATCGGCGAGTGGCGAAGCTTTTGTCTACTTATGTATCAGTAGTATTGTAGGATTTTGGTAACTTTTATTAAAGCCCTTTCTTGTCTAGTGGTTAGGAGGGTTATAGCCTAGAGACTAGAGCGTCGGACTCACGAATTCAAGGTCGGGGGTTCGATTCCCGATCCCTCAGGAACAATATGTGTCCTTGAGCAAGACACTTAACTCTGCATTGCTTCAGTTCACCCAGCTGTGAAATGGGTGCCAGCATTAGCTTGGGTAATTGAAGGTGTGTGTGGCGACCCCCCAGTCCTTGGACTGAACAGCCGTACGCAGCCTTCAGATGCGAAATAGCTGCGGCTGAGCTGTCGGTTGCACATCTGGCATGATTGGGGCAGGTGTAATCAATTATTATTATCAGTAGTAGTATTATTAAGACCTTAGATATTTAGTATATTGTGATAAAGACCCTTGACTTTTATATCCTAAATGTCATTGCCGAAGGCTCACCCATTCCGTATCAACTTTCCGTACCAAAAATTTGACATTCAGTCGTACCCGTGTCAATCAGGCCTCCAGCGCATTCACGAGCTCACAGCCTCCACGCCGAGAACCCTCCGGATCCGTTTTCTGCTGTACAACAACTCCGAGTACTTCAACGAGTACAGCAGCTTCACGGTGGGCAATTCGACAACAAAGTACCAGATGAACTATGCCGCGTTTCTGCCCAACCAGTCAAACTTGGCGAGCGACTGCCTGGCGGTGCACAATGGAATGAAGTTCTCCACCAAGGACCAGGACAATGACGCTGCGCAGGCAGACTTCTGCGCAGTCGCATACGGAAATGCGGGCTTCTGGTTCAACTACTGCCTCACGTGCAACCCGAACGGCTGGTACGCGCCCAGCGGAGACGTCTACAGCCCTAAGTACGCCTACTGGAAATGCGTCGAGAATAACTACACTGCGGTTCGCTCCATCAGCATGATGCTGGAAGTCTGAAGTCTGCAAGGCTGAATTCGACAAGTCAGCCAGAGATTGAAGAGATGAGAGAGTACTGGGGATCGAAAATTTTCATGCACACTTGAGAATATTGTTTTGTAGCTATTTGTTTAAATCAGTAGGTTTATATGAAGCTTTATTTAGTTCTGTAGGTGGTCAATTATTGTTTTATTAGCCATGATGCTTCAGGATACACAGAGTTAAACTTTTTCTGGAATATATTTATTCAAACGAAGGTTTCAATAAATAAATACACAGTTAGAGCACACTTTTTAAAGAGCTGGAGTAGTGGTTAATCATAGATGAAAATGTTGAAGTTAAATAAAGCTGACCTGATTTTTGTTTCAATTTAAACTCTTCCAAATCAACTGAGATCAGTTCCAGTCTATCCGCGGGAGCTGAGCTGCATGAGCGCGGCGAAAGCAGCGATGAGCATCCGGGGCCGGGCCTGCGCAATGTCCACCGGGGAGGCGAACACCTTGGCACCGGCTCGCCAGCTTAGACTGACAGCCAGGCGGGCGTTCTGCAGCCGCTCCTGCGTTTTATTCGAGGTTGGTTGGCTCAGCTAGGTCATTGGGAGCGTCAGGGCACATGCAGTATGAATACCCTCGAATTTGTTATGGGAGACCCATATTTATTTCAGAACGGTATTGAGTGTTTAGTGTTTTCGACGTTAAAATAGCAATTGTCGCCCCCTGTTGGGACATAAACCTAAACTTAAACCTAAACCTAAACCTAAACTACGTGTCGCTCGCAGGTTCTTCTTTTTTACTTTTTGAAGGAAAATAATGTGTTTAAAGCAAAAAGCACCCGCCCTGAAATTCTGACATCTAGCCTGAAATATCAGCATCCTCTGAGTTTTGGATCGAAGCATCTCAGCAACCCCCATGAGTCTTGACCTTGAAATCTCAACGATTCTCCCCATGAGCAACAGCATTTCGGCGACCCCCATACATCTCAGCAACTCTCTTTAAGAGCCACAAAATTCCAGCAGTTCTTTAGCCTCAAGCTTGTTGTTCGAGTCCAAATTTGAAGCTTTATTGCCTGTCTGATCGACGGCTTGCTGACAAATGCTGGGAAGTTCGTGATTCTCAAACTCACCGCCTCGGTGGCCCCCGGCAGCACCAAGCTGTAGTCGACGTAGCCGGGCCTCAGGCAGTCGATGAGGTCCAGCAGGCAGTGGCAGTTGCCCAGGCTGGCGTCCAGAAACGAGCGCAACCGCGACTTCTTGCCACCGCGCTGCAGCTGCTCGTTCGTCCACTCGACAATCGTGTTCTCGTCAACCAGCCGCTTGGAATTCTCGACTCGACTGTCCCCCCTGGAGACTGCGGCCGGGTTGTGCGAGAGCATCAGCTGCCGCAGCAGCGCAAGAGTCGGCATCTCGTCACCGTCCAGGAGACTCTTGCCTCGGATGCCCACCAAGCTGAAGCCCAGCTGCCTGCCCAGCTCCACGGCGTAGTCGCAGTTCTCCAGCCGCTGAAAGTAGGCTCGGGCCCCACGAAGTGTCTGGCTCACGCGCGACCACTGGACCAGGCCCGGCCGGATCTGGTCCAGCAGCTGCAGGTACGGCAGCCCGGAGCTCGCGTCCGTGTACAGGCAGTTGATCCTGGGCTGCACCCCGGCCGAATTCATCCAGTTCGCGTAGGTTCTCTCCTCGCGAACCAGCTCTGGCGGCTTTTCAGCGGCCTGCTCAGCCCCGGCCTGGCCGCCATCCGGCAGCTCGGGCAGGCAGGGCCACCTTTTGAACAGGTTGGCCACGAACATGACGTTCAGGTTGGAATTTCCGCTGACAATGTCCTCCGGCTGAATAAATTCGCGAGCTTCAATGAGATCCGCGTTCTGCAGAACCAGCTGCGCTCTCAGAAGGAAGTCACTTTGAGCGACAATTCCCTGCAAGTTTGCGACATTTTCAAGATTAATTTTGATGCACTAGGGCAAGTTCCTGCTCACTCCCAAGGATGTATGCGCTGACTTCTTTGTCCTCAGGCAGTGCAGCATTGGATTTAGCCACACCAGCCAAAAGGTTTAGAGGTTTAGTTTAGATTGTGTTTAGTTTAGGTCAGGTTTAGTTTTATGAACGGGATGAGAATACTGCCAGAAGGCAACGCTCGAAAGTGAAAAGTGACTCAAAAAATAAACGGCTACTTTCTAAAGTGCAAAATTTAGGAAGCAGGGGTACGAGTAGGATTCTGTCTTGTCGGTTCGAATGTGTGCGATAAGCTAATACTTATTGCGATCAGAACCGAGGTGACTCACCGCAGCAGGATTCAAGCAGTCCCTGATATCAGGCGGGCAGATCTGCTGCAGCAGAAGCGCGTAAGCCTCGCTGTCTCTCACATCCTCACTGAAGTTTTCAATCGAACGTTCACTGCCCGCATTACGCAGATGGTAGTTCACCCATCGCATGAGCATTTGCTCAGGTGCAATGCCTCGGATGTCTGCGTCCTGTTCTGTCTCTGGGAGCATGGCTTTGAGCTTCTGCGAGTCTGCGGCAGCTGCCTGCTTGACAGCGTCAGTCAGGCCGAACCAGATCAGCTGCCACAGGAGATCGAGCAGCAGCTTCGGACTCTGCGCCAATTCAGCCGCCTCGGAGCTAACGGGAACTCCGAGGCTTTGAGCCGAGTTCAGCGCCAGGGTAATGTTCTCAATCTGGTGCGACCGATTCATGCCTGCGTCTCTGTGCAACGCTCGCTTGTCGATTGTGTCCTGCGAGACAGCATTGACCGCGCTGCTGCAATGGACAGATAAAGAAGTGAAGTGTTCTGTCAGTTGCAATGGTTTAGACTGCAAGCTGCAAACAAAGGCTCTAAGTTTTCTTGGAATGAATCCAGGAAACCTTCGAGGATTGCTCTGCTACTTGTATCACAAGTGTAACAAATTGCATGTAACGGTTTGATTTACCATAGTAAAATGCCATCGTCAAATTTCCCTTCGATTTCCGCAAGGATGTCCTCAATAGGCAGGTACTTCTCACAGTCAGGATCCGACCTCAGGTTTTTGTTAAGCCAATCAGCCACTGCTGCCTTCTCTCCAGCAGCTGGTTGGTCTGAAACCTCTGCTCCAGGTTCATCATTCGACTCTGAAGTCTCGTTCTTCGTTTCCATAGTAGGAGGTTCATCTTCTAACGTTTCGAATCGGACAGCATCCAGTGCCGGCTCGTCTTCTGGTGCTTCCGGTTGTGCCTCTCCCAGTGCCGGCTCGTCTTCTGGTGCTTCCGGTTGTGCCTCTCCCAGTGCCGGCTCGTCTTCTGGTGCTTCCGGTTGTGCCTCTCCCAGTGCCGGCTCGTCTTCTGGTGCTTCCGGTTGCGCCTCTCCCAGTGCCGGCTCGTTTTCTGGTGCTTCCGGTTGCGCCTCTCCCAGTGCCGGCTCGTCTTCTGGTGCTTCCGGTTGCGCCTCTCCCAGTGGCGGCTCATCTTCCAGCAGCAGTTTTTCTAATTCGTTTTCCAGCTGCAAATCGGCCAATTCCTCAGGCCGAGGCGCATCCGGCAGCGGGTCCAGCGCCATCTCTTTTCTTTCGTGGTTCTCCTGCTTTCGCTTGCGCAGTCTTTCATTACCCAGGCGACTCAGGTTGAGCTTAGCCGCCGATCGAATTTCCTTGTTTCGAATAGTTTGATCCTTCTCCGATTCGAACTTGTAGCTTAGCAGCTCGGCGCACATGTTCTCACTGGGACCGCCGAGCAGCTTAACAGACGAGCCTGCCGAGTCTTCGAGTCCCTCGATGGTGCCCTGCCAGATGTTGACATCGTCCCGCTGCATCACGGTGCGCTCGTTCTTGCCCTCGTTCAGCAAGTAGGCCACTTTGAAGTCCGGATCGCCGATTCGGACACTCACCGACACCGGCTTGTTCAGAGGCAGCAGCTTCTGCGTCGGATGCAACAGTAGATTGTCGCTGCTCCACGCGGGCAGGGGCTCCGGGAACTGCTCAGCTCGACCGTCCAGCTGGCCCACGCACCGGATGAAGTAGTTCATGTAGCGCTGCCACGGGCTTGAGCTGCTCTGTCGGTAAAATAGTTGCAGAACGTAGTGACCAGCGATCTTGAACCGCACGTCCACGATGAAGCCGTCGCTGTCCCTGGAGATGAAAGTGTAGCCGCTGAGCTCTTCGCTCTCCCCGTTCGAGCAAATGTAAGACAGCTCAGCCCTGATTTCCAGGCGAGCTCTTGAAGCAAACTTGAGCTGAAGGCTGGGGTCATTGCAAAGAATGTACGGATCGGGATGGCTCAGCGGCCGCACGAGTTCTTGCACGGCATCGTCAGCAACGTCCAGTCCGCCCAGGCTGTCCAGGTCCGGCAAGGGAAAGTCGCGACAATCGCGAAATTCAGACGCAGAGTCAAGCAGAAACTGACAGACTGGGATGCCTCTGTCGCGGACGACCAAGGCGAATGACCCCGAGTCTGGCGACAGAAACTGGATGCTGGTCTTCGGACCGACTGTCCAAGACAGCAGGTTCTTTGGCGATATGCTCTCGTCAGCAGCTCCGTACAGCTGGCACTCCAGCCGGTGCGGTCGCTGATCTGTGGACTCCAACTGTATCAGTCGCTCGCCGTCCTCCACCTTGATCTCGCCGGGCTCGTCCGTCTTTAGTCGAGCAGAGGCGAGCTGCGCTCCCGCGCCAAAGTGCATCAGATTCGCGCAGCCCACGGGCACCATCTTGGCGGTCCGGTCAGCACGGGGGCAGTGAATTACGTAAGAGACGTATTCAATTCCTATTTGCAAAATCTTGTCAGGATACTCGATAGCTCTTAGGAGATTGATTGATAACATGAATTTCCCGCTGCACGGTGGAACAAACTTGAAGCGCACAGTGTCGTGGCTCATTCTGGTTGTTTTGGACAGGTAGCCGTTGATGCTGGCTTGCTGTTTGATCTCCGCCCGGGTCCCATCTGTGATGTTGGATTTGTGGATGCTAACAACGGCTTTGTAGTCGTACATCTGGCCAGCAGCCTCCCTTAGGTAAACCTTGACGGTACCTGGCTTGCCCAGAATGACATTCAGCGGGTGGCTACTTGGGTTTATGCTGTAGTGGAACATCTCGTCCAGGGCCGCTGAAAAGAACTTCGGCATTCGATGAAACTCGGCCAGGGTGAGGGGCCTGTCCAGCAGCTGCCACTGGCGCAGTTCCTCCACGGGGAAGTGCGTGAGAATGAGGTTCTCCGGATCGGTGAGGAAGTAGAACTCGTTGCAACCGTAAATCAGCCGTCCCTCCGACTTCCTCGAGTCCTCCACGTTGCCCTGGTCGTCCAGTTTGGAATAGTTGCCGGTGTCGAATTCGGTGAGGATCTCCGCGCCCCACAGCGGATCGATGAGACGCCACTCGCCCTCGACGTAGCAGGCAGTCCAGTTGCCGCCAGACCTCCGGGCCTCCATGCCGCTCTCGTAGGCCGCGCCCTTCTTGTAGCCGAATATCTTTTTGGATGGCACATCGGTCAGCCTGCAGTTTTCAGGTAGCTTTAGTATGTACACATGCAGTTTGATATCACATCGAGTTATTGCTTTCAGGTATGTTTGCTTCGTTAACAGACCAGCTGAAAGCTTATTGTCTTATTTATCCCAAAAACTTTCTTTTGCCACAAATACATGTACTAGTTTGAATTTCCAAAAGGTACTGACTTTTACTCAAGTCCTAATGTCACAGTAAGACTCACGATTAGCATTTATAGAACGTGTCAATTCTTTTGCACTAAACTGACAACACTTCTGAGTAAGTTCTGAGTAATGTAAATACCTCTGAATAGGTTTCGACATATAGCCAAAGGGGCGGAGTTTTTAAATAAAATTTTGACAATCAATAAAGCCAGTACATGTAAGTCAGCGTAAGTTCTTATTTTTATGCTCGTAACTACTTACCCGATCAACCAATTGAAAATCTCATAACTGTCGTCGGTTTGCCGCATCCGCCTGACCCGGGTGTAGAACTCAGACTCAACCTCCGCCTTGGCCAGCTCGTCCACCGGCAGGCAGCAGACGAAGCAGAAGGCCGCCCTCACCGAGTCCAGGCCGCAGCGGCTCCGCTCGAACAGCCGCACGGCGAATTCCGCGTCAGACTCGAGCGGCTCCGGCCGCAGCGACTTCACGAATTCGTCCTTCTCGGCGAACTTGGCCGCGTCGAAGATGTCCGACTTGAGCCGACGCGATGGGAACGGGCCGACATCCGTGGCGTCTGGGTCTTTGGGCTCCTCGCCCAGAGTGCGCTGCAGGTGGGCCAGCACCGTGGGAGTTGGGTAAAACCCGGACGTGATCTTCTCGGCCAGGTTGTCCTCGTCCAGCAGGTAGGAGGCCAAGTCAATTTCCCCATCTTCCGGCCGGTAGGCGCGGTAATACTCCAGATCTGCGAGACTCGGTGGAAGGGACATTGCTGAATCCCAAACACGTAAGCAGCTCTACAAGTAAAAATTTCTTCTCTTTGATTTTTTGGAGAGCTCTTGAATGCAGCACTGCTGACCTGTTATCTAATCTTAATTACGCTAAAAATAAGGCACTAACATTCTCACGGATTTACTGCTGCTCTTCTCACCGCCCGTACGAGCGCAGCAGCGCGCAAGTGCACAAAACAACCGCCTTTGACAGGCTGCGATATGAAGATACGAAGCTTACAGAGGCCTGGAGCGTACGCTAGTCTACTGTTGGCTCGTTAATGTACGTTCGTACTTTTAATTTAACAAGCCCGCAAGCAAGTGAGAGCGCACAGACTTTGAGTCTCGTACAAGCGGCAGACAATCGAAATAAAATGGACAAAAGCGGGTATACAGCAAAACCGCAACCCTGAAGGAGGCCGTAATGTCAAGTGGTCTGGCGCAGTCGCATTAATTTCGAGCCGTCTGCTGATGCAAAATTATAACGGCTTTGGGGGAGGGAAACCCCCAGGGCACAGTGAAATGTAACATGTCTAACGATAAATAAAGTTGGGGCCGCTGTGAAATCCTGTGTCCGTGCATATGACTGCGTACGTATCTGCGCGCTTGTATGCCTGCTCAGGGGAGTCGGCGGAATGGGCAGCAATGCCTCTCGCCGGTTGTGTGACAATGTCGCTTTAAGTGCACCAGGGTGCACACAGCCCCTTTGTCTCCCACTAAAAAATCGCAATCAATTCTATCTGTAAAATTTTACCTACTTCTTGCAAGAATATCCTGGTGCGAGAAACAGAGTTTATTTCATGTTTATTAAGCAAAGAAAGTAGTAAATTTACTAAGAAACAAACTGTCAAATTTACAAAGCAAATCTTTCTTTCAATTCAACTTAGAACTGAAGTGCGCAGGTTTAAGCTGAAACAAGTGGGACAAGATTTGTGCATACGTCTTCGTATATTTGTCAGTGAGCAGTACAAGCAATATCAGTGCAGAGCTGAATGGAGCGAAAGATCTATCAGACTTACGAGTACTAAAGCAGTTTATAACTGGGAAGACTAAATACATAAATGCAACGGAGACAAAAGTTTGCAGAATTCATCCAACTACATGTCCAAGCAACATTAGATGTAGAAAACTGAAGGTAAACTTATGAACAAAGCTTAGCGTTGAGTAGGTTTCTAATCATCTACCCACCTGTGAGTAGGTTTCCAATCATCTACCCACCTGTGAGTAGGTTTCTAATCATCTACCCACCTGTGAGTAGGTTTCCAATCATCTACCCACCTGTGAGTATGTTTCCAATCATCTACCCACCTGTGAGTAGGTTTCCAATCATCTACCCACCTGTGAGTAGGTTTCCAATCATCTACCCACCTGTGAGTAGGTTTCCAATCATCTATCCACCTGTGAGTAGGTTTCCAATCATCTTCCCACCTGTGAGTAGGTTTCCAATCATCAACCCACCTGTACGAGTCATGTAAGTAGGTTTCCAATCATCTACCCACCTGTGAGTAGGTTTCCAATCATCTACCCACCTGTGAGTAGGTTTCCAATCATCTACCCACCTGTGAGTAGGTTTCCAATCATCTACCCACCTGTGAGTAGGTTTCCAATCATCTACCCACTAATCAACTCATCTAATCACCAGGGCTCAATGCAGCAGCACCCCCGGCAGCAGCTGAGCTACCTTAACCGCAGCCGTCCTGTCTTTATGATATCCCAGATGCAGGAAGTCGTGCTTGGCAAAGGCGGCCACAGACTGGTTGACAAAGCTGTCAGGCCGCTGCAAGAACCTGTCGCAGTGCTGCAGCTGCAGGGAGTTGAGCAGCAGGCGGCGAAGCAGCGGCACTCGGCACTGCCAGCGAAGTTTGGCGAGGCCCGGCGCCTCAGCGTCGAACACAGGCTGGAACAGCTCCGGCGGCGCCACCAAGATGCTTGAGGCAGCTGCGGTCAAGAACTTCCTAGCGATCGAGTCCAGGACCACTGGGCCCGTGGCGAACACCGCTCGATGTCGCTGCCAGCGGCGCCGCCAGAGACGCAGCGGGCCGCCGTGCTCAGCCCACAGCCTGGCCGGCTGGGTCAGGAAGAAGTGGCGCCAGAAACTGCGGCACGGCGCCGAGTAAATCAGCGCGTTGCTGATCAGGCTGGGCTGGCCGTACAGGAAGATGGCGTGCGGCTGCGGGTGGCGCGGGTCACCTGACTCACCGACTGGGTCACCTGACTCACCGACTGGGTCACCTGACTCACCGACTGGGTCACCTGACTCACTGACTGGGTCACCTGACTCACTGACTGGGTCACCTGACTCACTGACTGGGTCACCTGATTCACTGACTGGGTCACCTGACTCACTGACTGGGTCACCTGACTCACTGACTGGGTCACCTGACTCACTGACTGGGTCACCTGACTCACTGACTGGGTCACCTGACTCACTGACTGGGTCACCTGACTCACTGACTGGGTCACCTGACTCACTGACTGGGTCACCTGACTCACTGACTGGTCACCTGACTCACTGACTGGGTCACCTGACTCACTGACTGGGTCACCTGACTCACTGACTGGGTCACCTGACTCACTGACTGGGTCACCTGACTCACTGACTGGGTCACCTGACTCACTGACTGGGTCACCTGACTCACTGACTGGGTCACCTGACTCACTGACTGGGTCACCTGACTCACTGACTGGGTCACCTGACTCACTGACTGGGTCACCTGACTCACTGACTGGGTCACCTGACTCACTGACTGGGTCACCTGACTCACTGACTGGGTCACCTGACTCACTGACTGGGTCACCTGACTCACTGACTGGGTCACCTGATTCACTGACTGGGTCACCTGACACACTGACTGGGTCACCTGATTCACTGACTGGGTCACCTGACACACTGACTGGGTCACCTGACTCACTGACTGAGACTGGCTGGATCACCTGATTCACTGACTGTCACCTGACACACTGACTGGGTCACCTGATTCACTGACTGGGTCACCTGACACACTGACTGTGTCACCTGACTCACTGACTGAGTGGCTGGATTACCCATCTGTCATACAGAATGGACTGGCTGTGTCAGTGATCTGTCCTACAGAACAGCCGGCTGTGTCAGTGATCTGTCATTCAGAACGGACTGGCTGTGTCAGTGAACTGTCATACAGAATGGCCGGCTGTGTCAGTGAACTGTCATACAGAATGGCCGGCTGTGTCAGTGAACTGTCATACAGAATGGCTGACTGTGTCAGTGAACTGTCATACAGAATGGCCGGCTGTGTCAGTGAACTGTCATACAGAATGGCTGACTGTGTCAGTGAACTGTCATACAGAATGGCTGGCTGTGTCAGTGAACTGTCATACAGAATGGCTGACTGTGTCAGTGAACTGTCATACAGAATGGCCGGCTGTGTCAGTGAACTGTCATACAGAATGGCTGACTGTGTCAGTGAACTGTCATACAGAATGGCTGACTGTGTCAGTGAACTGTCATACAGAATGAGTGAACTGTCATACAGAATGGCTGACTGTGTCAGTGAACTGTCATACAGTAACCAACAGTCAGCCACAGCTCACCCGAGGCTCCTCAGTGAAGACAATGTCATGCTGGGCCATTATGGACTGTGCAGGCCTGAGTGACATGACATCAAGGTCGGCATACAGGCCTCCGAAATGGTTGAGAATGAGCAGCCTGGCCAGGTCTGAGCGCTCCACCCCGTGCGCCAGCTGTTCGTGAAAGAAGCGGCGCATCCGGGGCCCGAACTGAGCCATCAGGAAGCTGTCAATGCCCGCGTCAGTCCAGAAGTGCAGCTCGAAGTTCGGGTAGTCGCGGGCCCAGGAGCGGATGTAGTTGGCGAATGCGACTGGCACAGAGTCAGTCTGGTACATCAGGTGGATCCTACGGACCGGCAGTTCCTGATCTCGCCCGGTGCAATGAGGCGAGGCGTTCCACCTGGCTGCGAACTCTTTGTAGGGAAAGCCGTCACCTGAGAGCAGCTGAGAGGCCGGCCACATGATAAACATGAGCAGCAGCAGCACTGACATGATGATGGGGTGGCGCAGCCGGAAACTGTGCCGGCACCTGAGCAGGTGCCTCATTAGCCGCATTTTGAAACTGCGGGATTAGCCAGTGCAGCGCCATTATGCTGTGTTCAAGTGCTTGGCAGTATCGTGTTTTGCTGTGCTTTAATCCTAGTTAATTCTATTAAATTATATATTATATATCATCGGGCCAGCTGGCGTGGGGCCCAGCCAAAGTAAGTCACAAAAATGCCCACCCCAAATAATGCAAAAGTACTAATTAGATGACGAGGCATTTAGCTCTAGTCATACAGCTATATTTACTCTTGCCGTTAACCCAAAATTACATTAGTTTTATAGGCAAGTCACATTTTTGGTCAAAAAGTAAGTTGCCTGGCTGGTGTAAAATGGAGGGGGTCGTGCTGTTACGCTTCCTGTAGCCCCTTGCAGCTAAGTCAAGTAAGTCAATGGGAGGTTGTGTATGCATGTATGTAATATATCCTGGGTTTTTCAAGCATCAGAGTTGCAATGCCAGAACTTATATACCACAGCTTCAGCTGTTGCTTAAGGAGACCAAGTTATTACTACTCATATACATGTATAGGTTAAATCAATATCATAAAGCTTTAATTGAAAGTTATATCCTTATATGAAAAGTAGGCCCTATATAGGCCTAAAGCTTTAGATCTAGCTCAATAAGTTATATAAAGACTATTTACTGTTTATATTTATTAATTTGAAGTAACAGCTTTTAGTTTTGAACCAAAAATATTGTTTTTTAATACAAATTCAAATTTTTCAGATTTTAACACCATTAATTGCAAAATTATAATTTTTTAAATGCAAATCAAATGCTTAAATAAAAATTCATATTATCATTTGTATGGATAAATTCATTTATGAATTTAAATCATATTGTATCTTCTAAACATTCTAGAGTTTGAAAATCTTTGATATCTGCCATGCAAAGGAAAATGGTAAAAGTTAACTTATATTAGGGACTTCAGTGAGGTTTTTAAAACTAAAAATTAGGCCATTTTTTGTACTTCATCATATAGATCCATGCTTTATGAGCATGGTGACATTTCATTTATAAAAATTGGTTGGGTATTAAAAAAGTTATGGTACATTTTGTGCTACATTTTTTATGTTGCCTTTTCAAAGTATATTAACTTTACTTCACACTTTACTCCTTTCAATAGTTATAAGTGTAGAAAGATAGGCCCTTTTTGCCATTTTTACAATTTTGAACGGGATAATTTTGCCTCATTGAAGTCCCTACTTATATTCTGCTCTGATCCCATGTAGCATTTGTGTATACATTTTCTTATGCATACTTTTGGACTAACTTATAGAGTTACTCAATGATAGAAACTTGTTGAGCTCAATAATATTAATATATTAGGCCCTAAACTAAAGCTTTTTTGCATTCCAATTATAAAATTCTTCCTGTCTTTTGTGTCACACCAGTTTAAAACTTAATTAACTAAATAACCAAAGATTGCGAATATACTACCACTAAGAGGTTTACACTGTTTACACATAATAGACATGGTGACCTGGCAGGCCACCCAGGCCTCTAACTAAAGTTAAGAACCCAAGATACGACCCTTCGGCCTTCATCAACCCTTGGCCTTGCCTTGCGCCCTTACTACATCTTGCTTAACTAAATTTAATCAATGCATGGTTATTATAGCCAAGATGTTCTTTGACCTACTACATGTCGTCAAATATGCATGATATCCATCGACATAATCATGGTAAACGGGCGCAACCATAGCGCATATGGCATATGCTTAATGCTGCTGCACGTGATACGAATCATCAGAGTCGAGAATCAACGAGAATCTACTGAAGTTGAAAATGTGGTAGTGACAAGTGTGACTGTTGTATTTTTTATTTTGGCGTCCATTGCATGGCCTTACCTTTTGGAAGTTTTTCGGAAGTTCCCCCATTTATCGGTCTAATCGTGGGATTTTTGTGCCCTTTACTTGTTAAATAAATCATAAAAGTTTGTTTTACTCTTTCCTATCGATAACCTGGAAACAGCGTTCCAATTCGGTAAGTCCCGCTGTTGGTCCCAGAACCTTGCCCGTGGCCGTTTATATATACATGTAAACTCACAGTATACACCACACATAAAAATGTATACTTCTTTTTCTTTTCCCACTTTTCCTTTTGTGTTGCCACTAGTAGTATATACTATAGAAGGTGGAAACGGAACCAGCAGCGCTGTCCAGTTTTTTGACTAAACCGGTTATTTCGAATAGCCGCTAATAACGCGTTCCACACTGGCAGTTACTAGTTACGAACCGGACGAAAATATTTTGGATTTGTTTAAAAGAATTAACTGGGATAACTTGCTGGGATGGCCTTCATGTCAGAGCATTTTGGGTGTGCCCGCGGCCATGAAGTGTAAGTAGCAGAATACGATTCGGTCAAAATCGTTGCAAGTGTATACATGTAGATAGTAGTCGAGGTGGTGGAGTTAGCGAAGGTCCCGGAGTGAGGCAGGTATAGAGCGGGAGTGAGGTGGTCGCGGAGTGAGTTGGGCGCGCGGAGCGAGGGGTTCTCCAGCAGTTCAGTCGTGCTTGCTAAGATTCTGCATCTTCGTAGAAAATCTCAATCATTTTGCCGGCACTGAAACTTATTCAGTTAGTTAAATATAACCCACTAATTTTGTTCTGTTCGATCACGCAGTATATCTTCGCCCGCAGTTGAATGTACAAATACGTTGCGGAGATTTTGAAGGCGATTCCTCTCAAATTCAATTCGGAATCGGATCACTGGAGCACCAAGCGATACCATGCAGACTCCAAGAAGTCAAAGGCAGCGGCCACCGCAAATATTGGGGTGTTTATTCACAAATCTTCCGTCATAAGTTTTTTGCATCTCCACCAGTTGACTTTTCCACCAGTTTGAAACTTTTTTCTCTGAGGAGCAGAGGACTCAAAATTGCGTTTATCTGCATGTTGGTGGGGTCTCAGACACACAGTGCCCCAAACTGCTGAGGTGCCCCCCCCCCAGTCTAACTTTGGCATTGCATTCCAATCTCCAAATTTGTGGTTTTTGCATTCTTTTGAGTTTGAAATTAGCTTTGCTCTAAGTAGTTGAAATTATACTCGATTTCTACCGTCGAAGTTTACAATTGTCTCCTCAATATAGTTTCTGAATTCCTTAATTAATTCTATAGATTCTCATTTTTTTCTGCGAGAGTTTTCTGAAAAAATGTAAGACAATAATTACGACGCAAATTCGTGCTTCAAATTCCGCAGTGGAAACTTTGGCATTTAAAAACTGAAGCAGAATTTAATAAATCCATTTTTCTTTGCCATTTCTCACAGAATTGGAATTTCAGCGATTCAAATCCTGAGATATACATGTAAATTGCTTCAGCTTGGAACCTTCCTAGACAGAAGCTACTCACAGAAACAGAAGCCAGGGTACAAGAGCTTAAACTCTCAGCCATGAACTTTTCTCTGCTAGTTGCTGCGGCTCTGTGGCCGCTCTGACGGGGTTATCGGCCAATGTTGCCGAGAAGCAGGCAGGAGAGAGGCAAGCGGATGGACCACATACTGTGCCAGGCCGGTCACCAGCTAAGTGAAGACTCGGACTTCATTTGCCAGCCCTGCAGCGCCGGCACCCATAGGGGAATAACCGTGAATTCCAAGTGCCAGAAGTGCCCGCCAGGCTCATACAGCCGCGCCGGGGCCGCCGCCTGCTCCAAGTGCTGGCCGGGCAGCTTCGCCGCCAGCTCAGGCTCCGCGAGCTGCCAGAAGTGCGCCAAGGGCTCGATGGCCGCCACGGACGGCTTGTCGAGCTGCACGCCCTGCCCTGCCGGCAGCTTCATCAGCTTCAGCGGCTCCCCAGCCTGCGTGCAGTGTCCCGCCGGCACCTCGAGCAAGGCCGGAGAAGCGGAGTGCAGCAAGTGCCAGCCGGGCCACTTCTCCCCAGCTGGAGCGGCCGCCTGCAGGCCGTGCCCGGCCGGAAGCTACTCAGCAGCGGGCGCCTCAGCTTGCACCAGCTGCCCGGCCGGAAGCTTCTCAGCTGCTGGCGCCTCGGCTTGCACCCGCTGTCCGGCCGGCCAGTTCGCCTCATCAGAAGGCAGCAAGCAGTGCAAGGCCTGCCCTCCGGGCTCCTTCTCTGACGCGGCGGGGGCGACTGAGTGCCAACAGTGCGATCGGAACTTCGCCCTGGCTACCAAGTCTGGCATGACTAAATGCGACCTTTGCCCCAACGGCGGCGCCACCTTTGGGGACAACCGCTGCTACAGTGAGCTCCCAGCAGTCCTTCCTATTTCTTACCTCAAGCTCATAAAACCTCGAGAACCCTGAGAATAGCGCTGGTTCTTAGCCTGAACACGAAAACAGCAACAAATGAACTAAAAAACGACTGCAAGTGCTCAAAATACTCTCCACTGGCATTGATACAGGCTTGCATCCTGTGAAACCAGCTGTCGAAGCAATGCCGCCAATCCTCATCCCGGAGCTCCTCGATGATGTTTTTGAACTCATTCACAGCTTCTTCCGGTGAAGAAAAGACCTGGCCCTTCAGAATCTCCTTGCACTTCGGAAACAGAAAAAAGTCGCACGGTGCCAGGTCTGGACTATACGCAGGGTGAGTCATCAGCTGGACCCCACAGTCAGCCAGAAACTCAAGAGTTTGAGCCGCCGTGTGCGCGCTGGCGTTGTCGTGGTGCAGCAGCACCCCGCGCATTCCGCACCTTGGGCGCCTCTGGCTCACAGCAGAAAAGACTTTGGGCAGGCAAACCGTTGTGTACCAGTCAGCGGCGACTGTCTGGCGATCTTCAAGTGAAACGGAAGCCACATGCCCAGTGCGCATGAAGAAACAGGCCACCATCTGCTTGCCGACACTCCGGCTGCGTCGAAACTTGGTGGGGCTGTCCTCATCTCCAAAGGTCCACATGGCTGACTGGCGCTTGCTTTCGGGGTCGTATTGATAAATCCAGGTCTCATCGCCCGTGAGGATGTCCCAGATACGCCGGCTGGTCCCAGATTCGAATTTCTGCAGCATAAATCGGCACCAAGCCACCCTGGTGTCCTTCTGCACGTCCGACAGCTGATGGGGGATCCACCGGGAAGCCAGCTTCCGCACTCCAAGGTGTTCGTGCAGAATGGCGTGCACACTCCCCGATCCAATACCGATCTCCTGCTGGATCTGCTGGTAGGTCACTCGCCGGTCAGCGGCAATCATGCTGGACACAGCGCAGATATTTTCTGGAGTCACTGCGTCACAGGGTCTCCCGGATCGATGTTCATCTTCGAGGCTTTCTTGACCTCGGCGAAACTCAGCGAACCAGTTTTTGACGGTTGCGTATGAAGGACATACATGGGTAAAAACGTTCTGTAAAGTTTGATACGATTCGGCCGGCGACTTGCCTTGCTTGAAGTGCAAGTACATCATTGCTCTGAAGTCGCGATTTTCCAGCTTCATTGTTGAATTAAAGAACTCAGGGGGGTGAACTGACTTTAACTCGCTGCAGTGGACTCAAAAGTGGCTGCTTCTGTTTGAAATTTTTGTTGCAATACTTTTAAAAGTTGGTCTTCACCATAGACAAATTTCATGCTTCTACGTCTCGTGGATCCTACTCAGGCTAAAGACTTTCTGAGTGACCCTCGTAGTGCACCAGTTACTGCTAAACTATCGGGATTGCTACGAGCGTATATTGCGATCGTGGCCCTTGCGGTTTAGGCTACTTGGTTTATTATGATTGTTCTTGGTGAATCTAACTAGTTTGATTTTTGGTAGGTTGCTGCCACCAGGTTTTTGGTATTCCTAATCCTAATACTTAGATAATTAAAGACTTAGACCGGAAAACAAAGAATTTATTTACTCGAGAGATATAGTCCAACAAAACAAACTTATTAATATGCAATAGGTATTACAGATAGTTTATTAAACTGGTGCAAAAATTGATCGGCATCGACTACCGTTGTGTACTGCTATGGCATCGACCACCTGTAACAGTTTTACGTACATGAATTCCACAACTGCTATTCCCGATCTTACTTTATCATCTCCTCTACGTTAGAAATGCCTTAGACTGGCTCAAAGTCCCAAAATGTGTAACTTCTTCTTCACGAGTCTCAACTGCTCGCTACTTAGAACAAAGCCCCAAAATCACGTTCTAATCCCATCATGAATACTTTCCCTGGCTAGAACTACTGACAGTAGCGTAAAAGCATAAATGCCCTATTATTACAATGTTAAAGAATCCTTTTTTATTTTGTTTCTTTTGATTAGGTAGGCCTATAGATTGAACACAACGGAAGGTCGAAAGTACATTTTTAAGCCTCTCTAGAACCTCACCCCCGACACCAAAACCGGAATTCCAGGAAAGTTGAACGTCTCCTGTTGGACGAGCTGGCCAGAATGCGAGCGCACAATTGACAATGACGTGTACTCCTACGGACAGGCGCTGAACAAGAAGTTCGCCAAGCCTTCGACTCCAGTGCATGAGACGTATTTTCACTACAAATTTGATGCTCCAGTGCACTTGAGGGGCTACGTTGTCTGGGGCAAGTACGGCTGCTGCTTGAAGAGCCTCACTGATTACGAAATATATGTCATCCATGAGGGGAACCCGATATCCTGCTTCTATACTGTTGGAAAATATTATGCAGACAAATACTATGCTTCTCATGGCGGCTGCGATGTGGATGAGGTCAAGGATTTAAAAATTATTCCCAAAAAAGACGACGCAGTCAATAAAATCATCACAGTGGCTGAGGTGGCGTTCTACGTCTATTGACCGTGATCGGACTTGGAGAAAGAGCAGAAATAAACCACAGGAACAGCTGTTTAGCTGGGAATCCAGTTTCATTTTACTCTTTTATTGGTCCGACATTGTCCTGATACAGATTGAACATTTCAAGCAGCCCCTCACTGCAGTCAGTAAGCTGCAAAATGAGAGTCGATAGCATCAGTCATGATTAAAGTGCAAGACAGCCGCAAGATGGCCTGATGTGCTTTTACAAGGTTGAAAAGTAAATTATTTCACAAGGTAGATACTGCGTCGAAAACTTGAATTTAGCAGCCACTTTTGCAAGGTCGAAACTTTATATAACAAGAACCAAACAGTAGTTTTCTCTAGTCTAGTAACGAATTAATCGATCGATCAGTCAATCAATCAATCAGTCAATGAATCAATCAATGAATCAGTCAATCAGTCAATCAGTCAATCAGTCAATCAGTCAATCAATCAATCAATCAATCAATCAATCAATCAATCAATCAATAAATCAGTCAATCTCCCAACCAACCAAATAATCAATTAATCAATCAATCAATCAATCAAGCGAGCAAACATTTAGGTTACAAGTGGTGCACTTGGCGAGTCTTTGTCGACGTCTTTGTCGACACTAGCGGCAGCGGCAGCACCACGCCGGTAGGACGATGGACGCCCGGGGCCGGCCTCGGTGACCTCCGTCAGGCGCGTCGGCGACTGCTGCAGGCCGATGCTCGGAAAGTGAAACGGCGCTGGGGGCAGCTCGGCGGAGCCCGCGGCGGTCGGGCTGCTGGGCTGGCAGGGGTGGCGGCCCGTCTCCGCCTTGTCAGCTGAGCGGCTCGCCTTCCGCAGGCCTACGTAGGGTGGGTTAGAAAAGTGTGACAGACAAATCGCAAAGGGACACACAAATCCCAGAGTGACACACAAATCCCAGAGTGACACACAAATCCCAGAGTGACACACAAATCCCAGAGTGACACACAAATCCCAGAGTGACACACAAATCCCAGAGTGACACACAAATCCCAGAGTGACACACAAATCCCAGAGTGACACACAAATCCCAGAGTGACACACAAATCCAGAGTGACACACAAATCCCAGAGTGACACACAAATCCCAGAGTGACACACAAATCCCAGAGTGACACACAAATCCCAGAGTGACACACAAATCCCAGAGTGACACACAAATCCCAGAGTGACACACAAATTCCAGAGTGACACACAAATCCCAGAGTGACACACAAATCTCAGAGTGATACACCCTAGAGTGACACACAGATCCCAGAATGACACATGCTAGAGTGACACACAATCTTGGAGTAACAGACACTGGAAGTGACAGACACAGGGAGTGACAGACACAGAGAGTGACAGACACAGAGAGTGACAGACACAGGGAGTGACAGACACTGCGAGTGACAGACACTGCGAGTGACAGACACAGAGAGTGACAGACACAGAGAGTGACAGACACAGGGAGTGACAGACACTGCGAGTGACAGACACTGCGAGTGACAGACACAGAGAGTGACAGACACAGAGAGTGACAGACACAGGGAGTGACAGACACTGCGAGTGACAGACACTGCGAGTGACAGACACAGAGAGTGACAGACACAGAGAGTGACAGACACAGAGAGTGACAGACACTGCGAGTGACAGACACAGGGAGTGACAGACACAGGGAGTGACAGACACTGCGAGTGACAGACACAGGGGGTGGGGATGCTCAGGTGGGGATGGGGTGCTCAGGTGGGGATGCTCAGGTGGGGATGCTCAGGTGGGGATGCTCAGGTGGGGATGCTCAGGTGGGGATGCTCAGGTGGGGATGCTCAGGTGGGGATGCTCAGGTGGGGAGGGGGTTGCTCAGGTGGGGATGGGGATGCTCAGGTGGGGATGGGGGTGCTCACCCTCATCAACCAGGGGCTCAACAGTCGGGAAGCGCTTCTTGATGGGCGCGCTGACGGTCATGAGCAGCAGCACCTCGCACAGCAGGAGGTAGCGCACGATGGTCCTGCGCAGCATCACGGTGACCTCATCGGCGCCGGGGATCAGGGTGCTGATGTAGGACATGAAGCTGCAATGGGGGATAATGACCTAGAGAGTTGAGCACTGCTCTTCGCTTATCCTACAAGTCCCCTTCACCTCACCGGTCGGGCCAGGGAATGTGCTATAGTGCAGCTGGAACTGCAGAGAGCAAAACTGGCTGGGTCACATTCTGCCACTGGACTGGGTTGCAAACGGCTTCGCAACATACCCGTAATGGACTTTAGCAGATAGAACGAAAAATAGAGTCCAAGCTGCTTGTTGAAAGTTCAGGCCATAGACAGACAGACAGACAGACAGACAGACAGACAGACAGGCAGGCAGGCAGGCAGACAGACAGACAGACAGACAGACAGACAGACAGACAGACAGACAGACAGACAGACAGACAGACAGACAGACAGACAGACAGACAGACAGACAGACAGACAGACAGACAGACAGACAGACAGACAGACAGACAGACAGACAGACAGACAGACAGACAGACAGACAGACAGACAGACAGACAGACAGACGGACGGACAGACAGACAGGTTGCACTTGACTTACTTGACTTAGCTGCAGGGCTATCCCGGAGGGGACACAGCGGGAAGGCGCGGGCGCCCATTCCGCTAGTCCCTGAACGGCCGACGCGTCGCTATGGACGGAGGGTTGGCGCCGCCCAGGGAGGTCCCCCAGTGTCGCCAGCAGCTATAGTGCTCTCTGGAAAGGAGAGTTCAGCCCTGCGGGTGGCCCGAAGGTAGCGCATGAGCTGATTAAAGTTTTCGGGTTTGCACGCTTCAGTAATAGATGTGTGTGGCCCGAGGTAAGTGAGTCTGGCCCGCGTGAAGGCGGGACAGATGCTGACGAAATGCTCAGCGGTTTCGTCACCTGAGTTGCAGAAACTACAGGTGGCGTTGGTGGCGTTGCCCTGCAGGTACTGGTGCCTGGAGAAGCAGCCGTGACCAGAGAGGGTCATGGTGGCAGCCCGGATGTCTCTGCGCGAGAGGCGCAAGAGGAGCTTCCGGAGCTGGTGAGAGGGCTGAGGGACAGCGCCTCTGGATTGCCTGCAGTTCGTGCGGTTCACCCAAGTCGAGCGGTGCTGAGTCCTGATCCACGCTTTGATGCGCGAGTCGATGACACAGCCAGGAATCGGGACAAGGGGTTCGGGGCCGAGAGAGGAGCCGGAGGCACCAACTTTTGCAAGGGTGTCAGCCAACTCATTTCCTCGGATCCCCACATGCCCCGGAACCCACTTAAAGGTAATTTTGTTGGCGGAACCCAACACGTTGAGGAGTTTGATACAGTCGAGGACTGTAGCAGAGTTGGTGCTGCAGCCACTGATGGCGTGCAAGGCAGCTTGGCTGTCCGAATGGAAAATGATGTTCTTACCAGTAACGCCAGTGGCGAGAAGCTCTGCAGTGCAGGAGCTGATGGCCAGAACTTCATTTTGGAAAACACTGGAGTTGACCCCAGTGTATTGAGCGTGGGTAGCGATGACCCTCCCGTTCAGAAAGATTCCAACACCAAAGCCGGTGTTGGCTGACTGCTTAGAACCGTCGGTGTAGCAATGAAGCTCACCAGGGTTCCATTGGTCATTGATGTTATCGCGCGAGTCGATAGCTACGGAGTAGCGCTGTCTCAGGTTGAGCGTTGAGGCAATGCCATCGGTGAAGACGCGATTGGCCTGACACTCGTTGAGAAAGTTGAGGCACAGATCGCTATGCGGGACAAGGTTCCGCTTAGCAGGTGCTCTCATGTAAATGAATTTGACGCCGGCATCAATTAGACGCCGCGTCGTTCTAGCCGCCTCACCCCTGATGAAGAGGTCAAGAGGCGGAAGATTAAGGAAGGCCCCCATGCCAGCAAAGGGCGTGGACCTGGTGGCGTTGCAGATGAGCCTACACGCTCTGCCTTGGATCGTGTTGAGCAGGTCTGCATGGCTTTTGACCTGGGTAGCGCTAACCCAGACAACAGAGGCGTACGTAATGGCAGGTCTAACTACGGAAGTGTAGATCCACCAAAGCCGCTTTGGGGATAGACCCCAAGAAGTGCCAAGTGCTCGTCGGAGCTGGGCCAGGATGGCTGAGGCACGCTTGGCTTTTGCTTTCACGTGGGAGGACCAGTTGAGCCGGTGGTCAAGTATGACCCCGAGACATCTGGTCTGGTGCGCGAAGGCAATATCTCTGCCGTAGAGCTGCAGAGGACGTATGTTCCAGCGTAGTCTGCTGGTAAACATAATGGCAACGGTTTTGGGCTCAGAGAGTTCCAGACCATTGTCATTGGCCCAGGATTCTGCTTTGCGGATAAAGCTCTGCATCAGATCCCTGAGCGTGCTGGGAGACGGTCCTGCCACAATGGCCGTGACGTCATCAGCATACCCGACTTTGAAGACGGGGTCGGGTCGGGAGTCACTCAAAAGAGCGTCCATGACCAGGTTCCAGAGCGTCGGGGTGAGGACTCCGCCTTGGGGTCCACCCTTACAGACTCTGGTGGAGGCAATTTGCCCAAGAAGTTGGGCAGTGACCGTACGGTTGGAGATCATGTACATGATCCACCGTATGAGGGTAGCATGAGCTTTGCGATTTTGAAGGGCCCTCTGAAACGCTTCAAAGATAACGTTGTCGAAGGCGCCAACAATGTCAAGAAAGAGAGCCAGAGCGTAACCGTCACCCAGTACCGCCCTTTCAATCTTCTCGACAATCGCATGCAGGGCGCTGTCAGTCGACCTCCCGGTACGGAAGGCGTGCTGATTATTGCTGAGGGGCATCGCTGTCAGCTCGCAGGACAGCAGCCGCCAGAGAATAAGCCTCTCAGTGAGCTTAAGCATTGCTAACGTTAAGCTAATAGGCCGGAAGGCCTTGACGCTTTGGTAGTCACCCTTCCCAGGTTTGGGAATAAAGACTACCCGAGCTTCAGTCCAGCATTTGGGAACGTATCCCAGCTGGATAGAGGCCCGCATAAGATTGCGGGTGAGTCTCAGGAACGAGGGTATCTTGGCTGCTTCACGAAGGAGAACAGGGTAGATACCATCAGGTCCAGGAGATTTGAAGGGTTTGAAGGTTCTGACCGCACGAGCGACCGCAGGTTGCACAGCGGCCCTGACTTTCTAACCGTCAGGCATGTACACTCTCCATGTGTACCTGAAGAAGACATGGAACCATGAAGAAGAAGAAGAAGCAGAAGCCGGTAAAATGTTCTCGATTGATGCCGGTAAAAATTACCGAAAACTTCGAGTGCTGCACTCACTGCAGAATAATTATCGTACATCATCAGCCTGACGAAGCCATAAGGCCATAAGGATCAGTAAGGCCTGTGTGTCCACTATGCAATTGGGCGTCCACAATTGACCATCGAATCCCATTGTTGCATGCGCCTGCCTCTTCGTGACGTTTCGTTAAACAATGGCTTTATCATTAATTCCGATAAGCAACAGCATTTTAAATGAGTCCACAGGCTTTATGGCTGCAGAAGTTTTGTTTCTCATTTACGAGCGTATCCCGAGGAATTTTCGGAGCGGCTTCAGTCTGTCTTATTAATCACCGCTGCTCTTCTCTCTTTGAGTCACAAACTGAGGCTGCAATAAAATTAAAAGTCATTTATTCACGCAAGCAGATGCTGGGCCTGATGGCTTCGACGCCTCCTGCGAAACAATGATTCCGATTTGACAGAGACAGAACAAATCGAGACTCCCAATGATCGCACATCTCACTGAGTCTGAATACTCACAGAGAGTTAATACCGATTTCAATCAGACTCATGCCGCATCGACAGAGTTCCCTTTACCGATAGGCAAGAGGCTGCCTGCTGAGAGTCGCCATGGCAACGCATCAATAAGGCTGCTGTTATTTAGCCTCTCTCTCGCGCAGAGATTCGGCAATCTTCTGCTTAATGCCGCACTGACAAACCCAGCCTGGCCATGCCTCTCTGCAGGATTCTCTGCACTGCTCCGATCCTGAGCTGCCTGATCTGCGCCGCTCTCTGCCGCCAGTTCCAGATCTCGGACCTCGGCTGCTTCGTTGACCACAAGAATGGCGTGAGAGACGTCAATGACTTGAAGCACATTGGCCTCATACGGATCGGCAGCTCCGAGGTATCTCCGGAGAACCATGCCAGTGGCGCGTATGTCGGCAGCGACTCGATAATGACTCACGAGCTGTGCAGCAGCGTCTGCGCTCTGGGCGGATTCCAGTTCGCGGCTCTGCAGGCCATGTACTGGTGCCACTGCGGCAACTCCTACGGGTCGCAGGGCGCTGCTCCGACTCGGACTGCTTTCTTGCCTGCAGTGGAAACTCGGGCCAGAACTGTGGAGGCGATTGGCGAAACCGGGTGCTCCGGCTGAGCTACACCAACGGTGAGTTGCTGCTGCTGGTGCCCTCTTGTTCAATTTTTGTTCTCGGACATGTGGTCGGCGTGGATTGAGGACTTGCAAACCGATACGATATGACAAGTGCATTTGACGGAATGGCGATCACTTTGAATATTTTCACGATTGGTGATCTGCTTCTTGAAGTTCTGGAACTTCCCAGTTTGAACTGTTTGCTCGATAACTTTTACATTTTGATGAGTTTAAAATCGTATTGCTAATTTTATAGGTGTTTGAGTATAGTAAAATAGGATTGTATATATAATGATAATACTAAATGATCGATTGCTTCTGCTCTGTTAACCCGATTAAGCTGAAACTTTAGCACTGAATTCATTACATATAGGCCAATGTTTCTCTAATTTTTTAGATTAGAAATATCTTTCTATCAAGACCAATCGAAATTTGCAGAGATACAAGGGGTGTCTAAGTAGTAGTAGTAGTAGTAGTAGTAGTAGTAGTAGTAGTAGTAGTAGTAGTAGTAGTAGTAGTAGTAGTATAGTAGTAGTAGTATAGTAGTAGTAGTAGTAGTAGTAGTAGTAGTAGTAGTATAGTAGTAGTAGTAGTAGTAGTAGTAGTAGTAGTATAGTAGTAGTAGTAGTAGTAGTAGTAG
>NIVC01002465.1:0-32544 GCA_002269645.1 Macrostomum lignano | reverse complement strand
GGAATAAACAACTCAAGTTACAAAGTTGCGAAACTGTAGCACAATTTAGCACCAAAGGGCTTAAGCACCAAGGGGCTTTAGCCAACTGTAGTTTCTGTTTTTAAAAGCATCGAACGAAGAGTGTTATTAACAAGACATCGATCGCAGATCTTACTCAAGCAATCCTTGATCCTATTAGGTCCTGTGGCCTCAAATTTCTACTAAGAAAGACAAAGAGGCGGCTACTATACCGATGGAAACCAGTTCGCACTCGAGATTGCACCTAGGCACCCACACCACATGCATTTGGTCTGAAAGACGAAGAAAAAATATCGGAACCGAAGACGACCCGCTGCAAGTCCTCCTTGTCAATCACTAATTCAGAGGCAGCTTCCATCCGGCTTCTCCTCCTGCTGAGCTCGGAGCCAAAGCCGTCGGGCTCCTTCCGCACGTGCATTAAATCGGAATAGTTCTCCCAGTATGACATATTTATGCCAAGCGCGCAGTGGGAACTGTTTTTTCTCCAAAGAAGGTCCGGTGAGAAGACTCAGCACTCTCTTCCATCCGCGTCTCTCTCTACTGCCCTGTCTCGCCTCGGAGAGCCATAAATCCGGAGAGATGCAGGAATAGATGGTACCAAATAGTCCCGAGACTGCATATCTGTGCAGAAGTGCTTGTTTACCCAATAGAGACAGAATGGCGCTGAAAGTCATACTTTGATTTAAGACCGTCGAGGGAGTCATTTAAAAGGCGACCCAAGGTCTGGCAGCCATGGAATTAATGAAGCTGGTCCCATGGAATTCGCCAGTTCGAGTCTGGTACATGGCGGCAGCTGGAGGAGTCCCAACTTTTGCCTACCAACTTTTTATCTTTGCGCCCGGGGCGAGATGAATTATCCAATATCCGGTCCCATAGGGCAGCTGTCATATTACTGGCCACTGGCTCTCGGGCCTCCAAAGACGGTCCCGAAACTCCCCAGACGATGTTAGAGAGGGAGAGACGAAAATGAGGAGAACAGAGGAAGAGAAGAAGGTGTCCCCAGCTGGCTGACCAAGCGCCCATTTCCTAGTCTGACGAGTCTTCAGTTATGACTTTTTCTGCGCCGCGTACAGACTAGCAGGCTTAGCGAAAGTGACTGGGGAATTAGCGTGGGTGTTAGGGCCACTGCCGCCGGGTGGTTCGAATGCCAGCGTGTGAGACCGTGCGGGACGTCCCATCCTGCCTTCCACTAGTAACTCAGGGATCGAATGCAAGTTCTGAAGACTATGAGTTAGGGAAGCTAAGCGTGAGTGGATTAGCATCGAATTAGTGTTTGGATTAAGTGCGCTTGTAAGCTGTTCATTTTAGCTGCCACTTTTAGCTGTGCCTTTGCTGGTTAGATTAGGTCAGTAGCGCAGCCAGTAGGGCAGAGAGGCACGGCCCTTCCCCATTAGTTTGAAAAAATATAAGATACCGTTCTGCAGTAGTTTGCGTGGCGCAAGCTGACTTGAATAAGTGCCTACAAAGACTTGGCCCCAAGGATGTGCCCGCCCCTAACGACGTGCCTCTAACGACGTGCCCATGACGACGTGCCCCTCAAAGACGTCTCCCTCAAAGACGTGCAACCCAAAGACATGCCCCTCAAAGACGTGCCCCTCAAAGACGTGCAACCCAAAGACATGCCCCTCAAAGACGTGCAACCCAAAGACGTGCCCCTCAAAGATGTGCCCCTCAAAGATGTGCCCCTCAAAGATATGCCCTCAAAGACGTGCCCCTCAAAGACGTGCAACCCAAAGACGTGCCCCTCAAAGATGTGCCCCTCAAAGACGTGCCCCTCAAAGACGTGCAACCCAAAGACGTGCCCCTCAAAGATGTGCCCCTCAAAGATGTGCCCCTCAAAGACGTGCAACCCAAAGACGTGCCCCTCAAGATGTGCCCCTCAAAGACGTGCCCCTCAAAGACGTGCCCCTCAAAGACGTGCAACCCAAAGACGTGCCCTCAAAGATGTGCCCCTCAAAGACGTGCCCCTCAAAGACGTGCCCCTCAAAGATGTGCCCCTCAAAGACGTTCAACCAAAGACGTGCCCCTCAAAGATGTGCCCCTCAAAGACGTGCCCCTCAAAGACGTGCAACCCAAAGACGTGCCCCTCAAAGATGTGCCCCTCAAAGATGTGCCCCTCAAAGATATGCCCCTCAAAGACGTGCCCCTCAAAGACGTGCAACCCAAAGACGTGCCCCTCAAAGATGTGCCCCTCAAAGACGTGCAACCCAAAGACGTGCCCCTCAAAGATGTGCCCCTCAAAGAAGTGCCCCTCAAAGACGTGCAACTCAGAGACGTGCCCCTCAAAGACGTGCCCCTCAAAGACGTGCAACCCAAAGACATGCAACTCAAAGACGTGCCCCTCAAAGACGTGCAACCCAAAGACATGCAACTCAAAGACGTGCCCCTCAAAGACGTGCAACCCAAAGACATGCAACTCAAAGACGTGCCCACAAAGACGTACCCACTACTACAGCTGCTGCAACAGTAGGTAAACTTACGAATATCAGTGGGCTTAATCTCGTTGCTCTTTCGGCCAATGAAAGCAATTGCCGCAACAACGTGTGAGCTGTTGTGATAGCTGCAGTTGTCTCTGCTGCCGGATATTTCAACTAAAACATGTGTTGGACATTAATCATCAAGAGAAATCGATGGCAAACAAACACAGAACGATGCAATTGATACTCACTGGCTTCCTGAGTCCACACAAAGTGAGTCTTTTTCCCAGCTGGCATGGTTTTCCTTTCGAAGCACTTTCGCCACAGGCCCGAGTGCATGGCGTTGATTTTCGTTGTCCCGTTGACGCTCGTCTCCCTCTCGAAGGTGTAGATCCAGAAGTCGGTCGACACGGAAACCGTCAGGATGAAGAAGGCGCTGCACGCGTTGATGCACATCATGTGCACCAGAGCCCGCTTCTTGCCGCAGGCCGACGCCGCGGCAGCCGCTCCGCTTGGCACCTGAGACACCATTCTCTTCTGACGCGACTGAGCAGTCAGTTCAGTCAATATTTAGCTCCAGGTTAATAGAATCGCAGTTACAAGAAAGGCAGCCAAATCAGTACAGTTATTAACTTGAGAAGATCGGCAGTGTTAAGGATGGATGAGTGGGTTGAACTGCTAAGAAGTCTTGGCGACTAGTTAACCTCAGAGGCGTGGCGGCAGTCAAGGGGGTAAGAGAGAGAGGGAGAGAGGGTCCAGAGAAGCGGGATTGATGGAGAGAGGTTTGGAGAAGTGAGAGTGGGTAGAGATGGACATCCCCTTCCCCAAACTCCCGCCCAATATCGTCCATCGATAACCCAGCGTTAAAGTCTTGTTTGCCCGTTCTGTCGCACTCTGCCAGTGTTGGTGCTGTGGAGGGGGGGGGCTTCGGCGCGAGCTCAGGCCGCGCAAGCTCGGGAAAAGGACGAGAGCGAGGCACGCAGAGTCAGGGAGACAGGGAGGGGGCTGGAGGGGAACAGAGGACAGGGAAAGGGAGTCAGCCATCTGCAGTTGAGTCGAATGCGCGCCCGTAGGTCGGGGGTGTGGGTTAGCAGAGAAGAGTTCGAGTTGAGAGAAAGGTTTTGAGAGAGGGCGGTGGGGCTGGGAGAAGGACAGGTTGTTGATGATGAGCTAAAAAGGAGCCACCCCAAGCTCCGAGGACGTCCACCCCCGAGAATCCTCATCCCCAGCCTCCTCGAGGCAGTCGATTAGGCAAGAAAAAGAGCGAGCAGCAGACAGCGGAGATCAGTTGGCAGCGGAGATCCCGGATGGAAGACGGACGGGTCACCCACCGCTGCTCAGCTCTTCCCCCTACTTGACTCACCAGCCTGGACTCTATCCCACTTTGCAGGACTGGGATCGCGGATATCCAAGGGATATGGCGTGGTATGAAATTCATTCAAAAAAGGGGGACAGATGATTCACCCCCCCCCCCCGGGTATTTGAGAGCTTTGGAAATTTATTATGGGGAAAGAAATGCATTAACGAAATTGGCATACAGCATTTCTGAGTTGCGTTCTCCCCCTCTCTCTCCCTCTGTCTCTTTTTATACAATCTCATTGAAAAGCGAGTTAAAAGTGCACGCATGCATGGGTTTTTTACGATGGCGCGCGGAATCGAATCGGCATACAAATCGGCCCATCAGTTTTTAGTAATGGGTGCAGATTAATTAAAAATCGGCAGCAGGGCTGTGTTTCAACAATCCCACAAATTTGCGTTCTGCTTGTAAAAAGGAATTCGCGGCCCGCGGTGCGTGCCTCGGGCCGATTTTATAAATGGGGATGCAAAGAGTGAAAATATGGGGCAAGGAAGTGGATGGGGAGACCGAGAGGCAGAGCCGAACTAGAAACCGCCTCTTTAACTTGCTGAATTGGCTGGCCAAGCCATGGAGTTCTGGAATCGTGGGTGGAAACAATATTTCAATAATAAATCAAATACAAAACGGAAAAACCTTTGCCAAAATTAATCATCCACACAACTGGCAACTGCCGCAATACACAAATCAATAAAACCGACAAATATGCATAATGTGTGTGGTCTAAACGTATGTTGTTGCAATGGATTTCTATTCCGGAAGCTACATTAGCACAGTCCATGGCCTGATCTGCATCGAAGTTTAGCCAGATACCAAATTCCCAGAGAGCTTAGCTGAAGTCCAGCTGACAAGATAGATGATGTTCCAAAATAATTGGGATGAAGCCAAATTCTCACTCTATAGCAGGAGGCTGTGCAAGGGTATCGAGCCAAAATAAAACTGCGATATAATAACTGGGAATGCACAATACCAGCCTGATTACCAATCTGTACTCCAACCCCAGTCGTATATATGTATCTACATAATCTATCTTCATTATTCTCTGAGAGTTTCTCAGTTATATACTGCTGTGTGCTGCTCAGGTTCTAAAGGTGCAAAATCGTAACTGTTTCGCAGATCGTAATTATGCGATCTCTACCAGCTTCAATGTGCAGAACTGAATTAATTGAGGGTGTGTATCAGTGTGTCTGAGAGTGCTCGGTGATGAGTGCCATAATTAGGCGCAACTGCTTGCCTGCTCTCTGGCTGCGGGAGCGACTGCTACCTTGATTTTCGGCACTTAGTGCTCAAAGACCCCCCCTGCATTGGTGCCCCTTGGTGCTGACGCTCCTTGGGACTGGCGCCTCTCTTAAATAAAGTGGCACCTCTCTCAAAGAAATGGCACCTCTCTAAAATAAAGTAACGCCTCTCTCAAAGAAGTGGCGTCTCTCTCAAATAAAGTGACGCCTCTCTTAAAGAAGTGGCGCCTCTCTCAAATAGTGGCGCCTCTCTCAAATAAAGTGGCGCCTCTCTCAAATAAAGTGGCGCCTCTCTCAAATAAAGTGGCGCCTCTCTCAAAGAAGTGGCGCCTCTCTCAAAGAAGTGGCACCTCTCAAATAAAGTGGCGCCTCTCTCAAAGAAGTGGCACCTCTCAAATAAAGTGGCGCCTCTCTCAAAGAAGTGGCACCTCTCAAATAAAGTGGCGCCTCTCTCAAATAAAGTGACGCCTCTCTCAAATAAAGTGACGCCTCTCTCAAATAAAGTGACGCCTCTCTCTAATAAAGTGGCGTCTCTCTCAAAGACGCGCCTCTAATTTGGCGCCTCTCTCAAAGAAGTGGCGCCTCTCTGAAGTAAAGTGGCGCCTCTTTGAAGTAAAGTGGCCCCTCTTTAAAATAAATTGGCGCCACTCTCAAAGAAGTGGCGCCTCGCGGCATCTTTCAAATAAAGTGGCGCCTCTCTCACAGAAGTGGCGACTCTCCCAAATAAAATGGCGGCTCTCTCAAAGAAGTGGCGCACCCCACGCCCCCAAATAAATGCAGACGGCTCTCTAATGAAAGTTCCTGTCTACACCCCACTGCGCGAACATTAGTAACATGTAGCAATGATGCAAAGCAATTCTTGACCAAAATAAGTGTAGCCTGAACTTTTCCTGGCACTATATAATTATTACTTAACTCGGAAAAAGTTATCCCAGCCTCCCCTCATTTGCCCAACATCACCTCATAGACCAAAAGTAGGGAAAAGATATTCAGAGCTAGTCAAGTTATTGGAAAATTATATAGACGAGAGAGCCGAGAGGAAACTTCGATTTTTTGGCTCAGCAGGCAGGCCTCTCCACGCGGCCGCTGTCCGTTATCAGTTCATCGTCTGGAGAGAGTTCAGTATCTGCCCGGCCCAAGCCGCAATCGATTCGACAATGGCCGCGGAATGAGTTGAGTCTACGGTGTAGGGGGAGTTGCACCGGCCGCTCAGCATGGTGTGGATTCTGAGAACGGCACTTGTCTATAACCATAGGCATTGCTCCTCTCTGTAAGCCAGCCTCCTTCTTCATCTGATGCAACGGAAAGGCACAGAGCATCGCGTGGACACACGCGAAAATTGCTGTGCGTCCAATTTGCATAGCCGCTAAATTGGAGCAGGGGCGGTGGGGAGCCGTGCAGGCGCGATCAGCTCCGCTCCAGAAAAAATTTTTTGGTCAAACAGTAAATGACTGGCTACTTGTGCCTGGTAAAAAATTTCTAACCAATTTTTCCCCGAGCTCGGCATGCGGTTGATAGAAGAGAACTGGAAGTCAAAACTCGGCTGAGAATGAGTGACACTGAAAGTGAGTGAGAGAGTGACACTGAAAGTGAGTGAGAGAGTGACACTGAAAGTGAGTGAGAGAGTGACACTGAAAGTGAGTGAGAGAGTGACACTGAAAGTGAGTGAGAGAGTGACACTCAAAGTGAGAGAGTGACACTTCAAGTGAGTGAGAGAGTGACACTGAAAGTGAGTGAGAGAGTGACACTCAAAGTGAGAGAGTGACACTGAAAGTGAGTGAGAGAGTGATACTGAAAGTGAGTGAGAGAGTGACACTCAAAGTGAGAGAGTGACACTGAAAGTGAGTGAGAGAGTGATACTGAAAGTGAGTGAGAGAGTGACACTCAAAGTGAGAGAGTGACACTCAAAGTGAGAGAGTTACACTGAAAGTAAGTGAGAGAGTGACACTGAAAGTGAGTGAGAGAGTGACACTCAAAGTGAGAGAGTGACACTGAAAGTGAGTGAGAGAGTGACACTGAAAGTAAGTGAGAGAGAGTGACACTGAAAGTGAGTGAGAGAGAGTGACACTGAAAGCAAGTGAGAGAGTGACACTGAAAGCAAGTGAGAGAGTGACACTGAAAGTGAGTGAGAGAGTGACACTCAAAGTGAGAGAGTGACACTTCAAGTGAGTGAGAGAGTGACACTGAAAGTGAGTGAGAGAGTGACACTCAAAGTGAGAGAGTGACACTGAAAGTGAGTGAGAGAGTGATACTGAAAGTGAGTGAGAGAGTGACACTCAAAGTGAGAGAGTGACACTGAAAGTGAGTGAGAGAGTGATACTGAAAGTGAGTGAGAGAGTGACACTCAAAGTGAGAGAGTGACACTGAAAGTGAGTGAGAGAGTGACACTCAAAGTGAGAGAGTGACACTGAAAGTGAGTGAGAGAGTGATACTGAAAGTGAGTGAGAGAGTGACACTCAAAGTGAGAGAGTGACACTTCAAGTGAGTGAGAGAGTGACACTTCAAGTGAGTGAGAGAGTGACACTGAAAGTGAGTGAGAGAGTGACACTCAAAGTGAGTGAGAGAGTGACACTGAAAGTGAGTGAGAGAGTGATACTGAAAGTGAGTGAGAGAGTGACACTCAAAGTGAGAGAGTGACACTCAAAGTGAGAGAGTTACACTGAAAGTAAGTGAGAGAGTGACACTGAAAGTGAGTGAGAGAGTGACACTCAAAGTGAGAGAGTGACACTGAAAGTGAGTGAGAGAGTGACACTGAAAGTAAGTGAGAGAGAGTGACACTGAAAGTGAGTGAGAGAGAGTGACACTGAAAGCAAGTGAGAGAGTGACACTGAAAGCAAGTGAGAGAGTGACACTGAAAGTGAGTGAGAGAGTGACACTGAAAGTGAGAGAGAGAGAGTGACACTGAAAGCAAGTGAGAGAGTGACACTGAAAGCAAGTGAGAGAGTGACACTGAAAGTGAGTGAGAGTGACACTGAAAGTGAGTGAGAGTGACACTGAAAGTGAGTGAAAAAGTGACACTGAAAGTGAGTGAGAGAGTGACTCTGAAAGTGAGTGACACGTGACGCTAAAAGTGAGTGAGAGAGACACTGAAAATGACTGAGTGGCACTCAAAGATACTGAGTAATGATTGAGAGTAGTGAAAGAGAAAGTGAGGTGAAAGAGAGTGACACTGAAAAGGAGCGAGAGCGACTCAAAAAGTGACTAAAAGGGTGAAAATGAATGGGATTGAGAGTGACGTAGAAAGTAACTTAAAAGTGACATTCAAATTTTGATGCTTTACTGCATTAAAAAACCATACACAATGCATGTACGAGCGTTTATAAGTTCAAGAAGTACTTAGTTTAGCAAGAATTTTCAGATTCTCCAAAACAAGCACTCACACTGAGACTGCAATTTGTGAGAAAGCCTCATGCACTTCAGTAGACTCAAAGCAGTCACGTGACCCAAAGCAGGCAGCAATATTAAATTAAATTCGGCCAACTTTTACCAAGCGCGCAAGATGCGACACAAAAATTGAAAATCAACTTTGATTGAATCAGCATCCTGGTAGCCAGTCAGTCAGTCAGTCAGGAGTCCAATTTAAATTGCGTGCAAAACTCCGGACAAACAAATTGGACGCAAGCAATTTAACAGTAGGAATTTTACCCCAAGCCCATTTTTCGCCCAGGAAAGAAAAATCGGACACAGTTGCAACAGGATGTCTGAATGTCGGGGTAATGTCTGAATGTTTGTGAGACCAGTTGAGGATGTCCGGGAGTTGAGGCTTGCCCACTGTCGAGGCTGGATCAGTGAAACAAGAGAAATTCGCATCAGGGTGTCCACAGTCACCTGGTGCCACCTGTTGAAGGTCCAGAAGCTCCGTCTGGGTGAAGGCCAGTGACCAACGAAGTCAGAGCTGATGCAGACACATGTGGTCGATGTGCTGATGAAAATTGGAGGCTTGGCAAGGCTGCACTGAGGCGCATGATTGGCGCACAGGGGTGTACTGAATACATGGCGCTTATGGAAATAATCCGACCTTCTGGCAGAATTGTTGAATATCTCGACGGTTCGGAGGGCTGGCGACTTGATTCTTGTTTGAGAAGGTACTGTTGATCCTAGAATCAAGCTACCTGCGAAGACCTGCCTTTCATTGTCTATGGCACAAAAGGGGTCTGTCATATCCACGTTTGCCCGATGGGAAATCTGTCCGGCTCCACAAACCCCCTTTGGGCCATAGACTGGATGCTGATCAACTCTCGTCTCACATCCCCAAAGCTCTCCTGTAAATAAATAAGAAAACTAAGTAAATAAATAAATAAATAAAACGCAAAATCAAGCTCACAGCAAAAAGTTCAAGCGCAGTGTGCTTAAAATCAGAGTCACAAATCGAATGACTAGAAAGGGTTTAAAAAAGAACACCGATATAAAAATCTTCAAAGTTTGAACAATTATTATATAATTATTGTATTTATAAATATGTATTTTCAGCTGACGGCATCTGACCAAAGCAGAATTGCACTTTTAAAGCAGTAAAATATGGATTAACTATTGTTTTCGAGGGAATCTGCGCAATTGAGAGAAGAAAACCAATTCCTAATCCAGGAGGGAAAACGCAAGATAATTTTTTTTCTGATTTATTAATTATTGATATAAACATGAAAAACAACTTGACAAGCCAACAACAACATAGCAGTGGAAATAGCAAAAATGTTACAAATAAACAAGGTAGAGAAGTGTGCTGGCAACAACTGACAACAGTTAATAACTTGAACAACTCTCACTATCTGTACTCATAAATAAGCCTATTAAAATAGCTCAATACAATATTCTCTTCTTTTCATAACTACATTCCAGTTTATTATTCACAAAACTTAAAATTAAATCACATTTGAAGGTGAATAAGTTTTTATCAGATTGGGTCAAGTCGATTTGAAAATGTGTGTCATGAGATTTAGGAATCTCAGGACGGGATTGAGGAATCTCAAGATGAGATTTAGGAATCTCAAGATAAGAATTAGGAATCTCAAGATGAGAATTAGGATTCTCAAGATGAGATTTAGAAATTTCGAGATGAGAATTAGGAATATCAAGATGAGATTTAGGAATCTCAAGATGAGAATTAGGATTCTCAAGATGAGATTCAGAAATTTCGAGATGAAATTTAGGAATCTTCAGATTAAATTTAGAAACCTCGAGATGAGATTTTGGAATCTTAATATGAGATTTAGGAATCTTCAGATGAGATTTAGAAATCTCGAGATGAGATTTAGGAATCTTAATATGAGATTTAGGAATCTTCAGATGAGATTTAGAAATCTCGAGATGAGATTTAGGAATCTCAAGAAAAAAATTAGGAATCTCAAGATGAGAATTAGGATTCACAAGATGAGATTTAGGTATCGCAAGATGAGATTTAGGAATCTCAAGATGAGATTTAGGAATCTCAAGATGAGATTTAGGAATCTCAAGATGAGATTTAGGAATCTCAAGATGAGATTTAGGAATCTCAAAATGAGATTTAGGAATCTTAAGATAAGATGAGATTTAGGAATCTCAAGATGAGATTTAGGAATCTTCAGATTAAATTTAAAAATCTCGAGATGAGATTTAGGAATCTCTAGTTGAGATTTAGGAATCTCTAGATGAGATTTTGAAATCCAACGGAGACAGCCCAGTCAGATCACCAACAGCGGGACGGACGCTATACTTCATGTAACAAACCAGCCGAATTAGCAGACAAAACAGAGAGGGCTACAAAAAGTTCATATTGATAAATCAGACAGTCAGAGTAGCTTTTCAATACAAATGGAGAGGTGCATTTAACCACAACATACTACTGATATTGCAGAAAGCTAGTAGTAGCTATAGTATATAGTGCATATGATTAGTCATATTTGCATAAATCAGACGCGCAAAAAAGTTCAACCAGCTGGTCAGGCAACAGCGAACGTCTTCAAGCGTCCTCCTCGCCGTGGCCCTGAAGCCGCAGTCTGGCGAAGTCCTCGAAGATCAGATCGTCGTCCGGGTGCAGGTGCAGACTCCGGGCCCCATCGCTGCCAGCGTCCAAGTGAATCAGGTCGGTGTCCAGGATGTCAGAGTCGGCTGCGGCCGCGGCGGCGGCGGCAGGTTCTGGAGCGGCGGCCTTTGATGTCGAGCCAGCGGAGGCGGCGGCTGGGGCGTCGCCGGCCTCGGAGAGGTCCTCCTCACAGGGCTTCGGGTGTGTCAGCACGAAGGGCAGCTCCACGCACACGTCAGAGCTTCCGAAACCCAGCACTAGGCGGACCTGATTAAGGACAAATGAAGCACTTATTCTTCACCTGAGGAATTTAATAATCACCTGAAGCATCCAATCATCCCCTGAAGCATCCAATCATCACCTGAAGCATCCTTAATTCTCACCTGAAGCATCGAATTCTCACCTGAAGCATCGAATGATAACCTGAAGCATCCAATCATCACCTAAAGCATCAAATCATCACCTGAAGCATTCAATCATCACCTGAAGCATTCAATCATCACCTGAAGCATTCAATCATCACCTGAAGCATTCAATCATCACCTGAAGCATTCAATCATCACCTGAAGCATCCAATCATCATCTGAAGCATCCAATCATCATCTGAAGCATCCAATCATCACATGAAGCATCCAATCATCACCTGAAGCATCCAATCATCACATGAAGCATCCAATAATCACCCAAAGAATCCAATCATCACCTAAAGCATCCAATCATCACATGAAGCATCCAATAATCACCCGAAGAATCCAATCATCACCTGAAGCATCCAATCATTACCTGAAGCATCCAATCATCACCTAAAGCATCAAATCATCACCTGAAGCATTCAATCATCACCTGAAGCATTCAATCATCACCTGAAGCATCCAATCATCACCTGAAGCATCCAATCATCACCTGAAGCATCCAATCATTACCTGAAGCATCCAATGCTCACCTGAAGCATCCAATCATCACCTGAAGCATCCAATCATCACCTGAAGCATCCAATCCTCACCTGAAGCATCCAATCATCACCTGAAGCATCCAATCATTACCTGAAGCATCCAATCATCACCTGAAGCATCCAATCATCACCTGAAGCATCCAATCATCACCTGAAGCATCCAATCATCACCTGAAGCATCCAATTCTCACCTGAAGCATCGAATGATAACCTGAAGCATCCAATCCTCACCTGAAGCATCCAATTCTCACCTGAAGCATCGAATGATAAACTGCAGCATCCAATTCTCACCTGAAGCATTTAATCATCACCTGAAGCATCAAATAATCACCCGAAGAATCCAATCATCACCTAAAGCATCCAATCATCACCTGAAGCATCCAATTATCACATGAAGCATCCAATCATCACCTAAAGCATCCAATCTCAAAAATGGTACAATAGCATCGAAACCAACCTTGACTCTATAGTTGACCACAATGCCCAAATTCTCCTTAGACTGGCTGGCATCCTTCAGTATGGTACTGCTAGCCAAGTTGGTGTCCTCGTGTTTCAGCTGACCGTCCAATGCCAGGCCACGCTTGTCCCGATTGTTAGCCAGCAGGGGGCACACGTGGTACACCTTGCACCAGCCAGTCTGCGAAGGCCCAATAGGGAAGCCTTCTTCAGATTCCAGTTCGGCCACTCCGCACTTGTAACTATTCGGACTGAATAGGCAAATATCGGCAATTTGACGAACGGAGATTCGAACTTTCTTCACAGTTTTGCTGGTGTTGTTGTCAACCAGGACGTTGATAGCGATCGATTCGCCGTGGTAATATTTCTCCTTGTCAAGACTGGCTTCCAGTCTGAGACAGCCAGCGCTCATGATGAACTCCTTTGTGGTCTGCGGGTTAGGGAAGGGACACTTTATGAGCCGTCAGGATGTCTCCTACCCTCCATGTATCTTCTGGATCCTTTGATCTCACCGCTACCCTCCCTGAAACTTTGAGATCCTTTGATATCACCCCACACTCTCTAAAGTTTCAGGATCCTTGGATATCGCCGCTACTCTCCCTGAAGCTTCATCAGCTTTTGATGTCGTTTCTACCTTCCCTGAAGCTTCATAATCTTTTGATGTCGTTCCTACCTCCTCTGAAGCTTCAGGATCTTTTGATGTCGTTCCTACCTTCCCTGAAGCTTTAGGATCTTTTGATGTCGTCCCTACCTTCTATGAAGCTAATGATCTTTTGATGTCGTCCCTACCTTCCCTGAAGCTTAATGATCTTTTGATGTCGTTCCTACCTCCTCTGAAGCTTCATGATCTTTTGATGTCGTTCCTACCTTCCCTGAAGCTTTAGGATCTTTTGATGTCGTCCCTACCTTCTATGAAGCTAATGATCTTTTGATGTCGTCCCTACCTTCCCTGAAGCTTAATGATCTTTTGATGTCGTTCCTACCTCCTCTGAAGCTTCATGATCTTTTGATGTCGTTCCTACCTTCCCTGAAGCTTTAGGATCTTTTGATGTCGTCCCTACCTTCTATGAAGCTAATGATCTTTTGATGTCGTCCCTACCTTCCCTGAAGCTTAATGATCTTTTGATGTCGTTCCTACCTCCTCTGAAGCTTCATGATCTTTTGATGTCGTTCCTACCTCCACTGAAGCTTAATGATCTTTTGATGTCGTTCCTACCTCCCCTGAAGCTTAATGATCTTTTGATGTCGTTCCTACCTCCCCTGAAGCTTCAGGATCTTTTGATGTCGTCCCTACCCTCCCTGAAGTTTCAGGATCCTTTGATGTCGTACTGCCCTACCATCCCTGAAGCTTCAGGATCCTTTGATGTCGCAGTATCCCTAATCTCCCCGAAGCTCAGAATCCTTTGATGTCGTCTCTACCTTTCCTGAAGCTTCAGGATCTTTTGATGTCAACAGTTACCCTCCATAAACCTTCAGGATCTTTTGATAACCGAAGTTAACATTGATGCCATTGCTACCACCACTGATGCATCCGTTAGTCTCCATGACACTTCATTATTGAACCTTTCGCCACCCCCCGAATGGATGAAGCCCAAACAAGCGAATCACCTCAGCGCTGGGCTGCGGGCCCGGCTGCTCGGGTGCATAGGTGAGTTTCCTAATAGCCAGCCTGACGGTGCTACGTTTATGCGACTTCCCGTCGGCAGTCTCAGCTACGTAGGTCTTGAGCTCGTAGTCAACTCCGCAAGGTTTGCCGCTGTCATTGGGCCCCGGCTGCAGGGTGACAGAAGCTGGACTCTGCTGCGGAGGCAGCTCAAAGAAGAACGGATGCGCATTATCGCCCAGCTTCTTGATGAGGCGCTCCTGTAGTCGAGTCAACGGCTTAGCATTGTCCTTAATTGGCGGATAAACTTGCATGCAGGCGATGTACAAGTCCTTGCGAAATGTCAGACCAAGAACGTCCAGATCTTCGCGGCCGTAGCGGAAGGCAGCCAGCACGTGGGCGTACACTTTGCGGTCCTTCATGTAGTCGGGGTCGACCAGGACCACGCCGTCAATGGGGTCCACGTGAGTCAGATGGTCCACAAAGTCTCTCTTGCCGAGGTAGGCGGTGATTTTGCCATTTGGAGAACTCTTTTTAAACACCCGCGTTCCCTGACGCTGGGACTGAGCCTGCTGCGACTTGGCGCTGGGGTCTGTGCTGCTCTGGTTCACATCACCATTATTATTGGCTTGAGTCGGCTTGGAGCTTGAGTTGTTGTTAGCGGCTTTAGCTGTGTCAGCCATTGATGCCTTGATATCAGGGTTAATCTAGGAAGTAATTAGTGTCTGTCAGTTGTGCAATACGGATGTAAATGTCATTTTTTTCTCATTTGATGACAGCTGAAATGATTAATAAGATATGCGAAATTTTTGTTGCTACGGGACTTTACTTTACAGTGGATAGATCAAGGAAATTTCAGAATTAAGTTTTCAATAGCATTCAAGTAGCCAAAAACATTCCCCCCCCCTGCAAGTGTTTGTCGTGTAGCAATGACGCACTTGAATCCCGATCCCAAACAGTTGGATACAAATCAAACTTGAACAAGAACCAAAACCTTTTGGTGCAATTTTTTGCGAATTCAACTAAACAAAGTTATTATGAGTTCGAGAAGAGAGACTTGTAGAAAGAGGGGAATGGAACTTTAAAACAAGTTAGATAAAAATGAAAGAATAGAGGCAAGTCAGAGAGGAGAGTGAGAGTCGGAGAGAGGAGAGTGAGATTAATCGAGAGAAGAGTAAGAATTGTAGATAAAAGAGTGAGAGCCATAGAGAGGAGAGTTGAGAGTCAGAGAGAGGAGAGTGAGAGCCATAGAGAGGAGAGTGAGAGTCAGAGAGAGGAGAGTGAGATTCATCGAGAGAAGAGTAAGAATTGCAGATAAGAGTGAGAGCCATAGAGAGGAGTTGAGAGTCAGAGAGAGGAGAGTGAGAGTCAGAGAGAGGAGAATGAGAGTCAGAGAGAGGAGAGTGAGTTAAAGACGGGAGAATGAGAGTCAGAGAGAGGAGAGTGAGTTAAAGACGGGAGAGTGAGAGCCAGAGAGAGGAGAGTGAGTTAAAGACGGGAGAGTGAGAGTCAGAGAGAGGAGAGTGAGTTAAAGACGGGAGAGTGAGAGTCAGAGAGAGGAGAGTGAGTTAAAGACGGGAGAGTGAGAGTCAGAGAGAGGAGAGTGAGTTAGAGACGGGAGAGTGAGATTCAGAGAGAGAAGAGTAAGAGTCGGGGAGAGACAAAGAAATAAAAATAGAGAATGAATTCGAAATAACAAAACGGGGAAAACTCAGTAAAAAAACCTCAGCTAAAAAGGCAAGCCTAAAAAGGGAAGCTCAAAAGAAAAAGGCGGCCCGGCCCGGCCAGATTAAATCGGATTAAGATTTCCTCCCAGGCCATTTCAAATCTGAAAGCTGAGCACAGTAATAAAACTATCAAGCCTAATCAATCGAAAACGGTTTCAACCAAGAAGCTTCTGCCAAAAACATTGAAATTTTTTACTGCTAAAAATAGCTGCAAGTGCGCTCGTAAAGCTTGGCTAACCATTTCGTAAATATCTTTTTTTGACGATCTAAATTGCTTGGCAACAAGAAATCGAACAATAAAAAATCTAGCCAGCAGCCACCGATAAGAAATTTAAGCAGAAAAAACACTGGCATTTCCATATTAGGCATGCTTGATTGTTCCTAAGAAGTTTGAAATTATGTTTTTGCTAATAAATGTCTAGCTCCCTAAAATCTATATTTCACGGTCTGTTTAGTTGTCCATGAACATGCAGTCCAGATTTTACAATTAAGAGATCCGTTAGTAACGGCAGTCATAGTTCACGTCAATTCACTCCTGTTTAGTTGTCCATGAACTGGCAGTCCAGATTTTACTATTTAGAGATCCGTTAATAATGTCGACGATCTTATTTCAGATCAATTCAGTTGTTTAGTTGTCCATGAACTTGCAGTCCAGATTTTACTATTTAGAGATCTGTTAGTAACGGCAGTCTTAGTTCGAGTCAATTCAGTTTTGTTCAGGTGTCCATGAACTTGCAGTCTAGATTTACTATTAAAAGATCCGCAATGACAGTCTTAGTTACTGTCCCGGAGTTAATGACATTTCAAGCTTCCAGTCCAAGTTTACACGCCATTTAGTGATCTATGAACGCGCTAGTCAGTGTGGCCTTTATTCTCTATAGGCTAAACCATAATCACGGGCTCAAACATATAGTTAAGATTCAAACGAAGCCAGAAATCAGTGCAGCGAAAAGTTACATACCTTAGCCCGCAACGCACTATTAAAAAGCAGAAAAAAGCAGAAAAGGCAGCAGTAGCAGCAACATTTGGGTAATTTAAGACACGACAGCCTTGCTAGAAGATCTTCCCCCTTAGTCTCCGCTTCCCCTCCTCTTCTGTGTGTCGTCTACTTTTTCTGAGCAGCTAGGCGTGAACTAATGGCCTGGCGAGGGGGTAAATTAAGGAAGAACACGAGGCAGAAGCAGAAGGAAACGTGTCGTTTGCTATTTCCGTTAGCCTCGGCTTGCAGATCCGCCTTTAGCGCTCGCTGATCTTATATAGCGACAACGGAAAGGCGAGATGAGTTTAGTAGAAGCAACTCGGATGGAAGTCTATGCAGCCTTATATTCGAAGTATGAACTCGCAGTGACAGTCAGCCCTACATAGCTTCTACGGCTGCCCTTGACAGGCTGCGTCCACAACAGGAACAGGAAATCTCTGCGGAATACTGGCTGCTGTCAGCTTTACAAATCCCCTAGCTGAGATATTTCGAGTGAAATATTCTCTCTTCTATACAGGCCTATGACGCCGATTTAGTGTCAATCTTGGCGCTGATTTAGTGTCAACTATGGCGCCGATTTAGTGTCAATCTGGGCGCTGATTTAGTGTCAACCATGACGCCGGTTTAGTGTCAATTATGGCGCCGATTTAGTATCAATCTGGGCGCTGATTTAGTGTCAACTATGGCGCCGATTTAGTGTCAATCTGGGTGCTGATTTAGTGTCAACTGTGGCGCCGATTTAGTGCTAATTTTGGCGCCGATTTTGACAACCATGGCGCGGATTTTGTATTAATCTTGGCGCTGATTTAGGGTCAACTATGGCGCCGATTTAGTATCAACTATGGCGCCGATTTAGCGTCAATCTGGGCGCCGATTTAGTGTCAAGCAACTACGGTCAATCATGGCTCAAACCTAGTGTCAATCATGGCCTCAACCTAGTGTCAATCATGGCGTCAAACTAGTGTCAATCATGGCGTCAAACTAGTGTCAATCATGGCGTCAAACTAGTGTCAATCATGGCGTCAAACTAGTGTCAATCATGGCGTCAAACTAGTGTCAATCATGGCGTCAAACTAGTGTCAATCTTGGCGCCGAACTAGGGTCAATCATGGCGCCGAACTAAGGTTAATTTTGATGCATCCAAGCATGATCCTACTGACAATCTGGAGACAATCTGGGACAACTCACTGTTTGAAGTTGCAACTATCTAGCTACAAACAAGAGCAAAACAAAAAGATCAAGATAGTTTTTACCAAGCCGATTAGCCAGTAGAAGCAATTCGCAAGACAATTGTATAATGAACAAGCAAAACTCTATAAGAAGCAGTAAATATCATTTCGCAAGACTATTATTCAACTGACCAAACGAGAAGAGCAGAGAGAGAAAAAAGAATCGCCTCAGAGTCTTCCTCATAAAGCATTCGTTCACGCACGCGAGCGCTATGGAAGCTTTGCTATACAGTATTATATCAGCCAACCACGTGGGGCTCAGAGCAGAAAGAGATGAAGGCACGACACACAGAGAGAGAGAGAGAGAGAGAGAGAGAGAGAGTAGAGAATTAAGCCCGACCAAAAAGGGGCAGCAGGAGCGCGGAAAGACAGATAGAAGTGGGCGCTACAGCAGATCTCTCTCAGACTCTGACTGACTGTACGCAGAAAGCTGCAGATTAGGAAGAAAAAAGAGGGGAGGAATGCAAATACGGGAGGAGAGAAGAGGCGACTCCCTTCTCAGCCTCTCAACACCCCATCCAGCCCAGACTACCCTCGCCATTATCCCCTACAGAGTTCTCCACTCCAAAGCCGTCCGTCCCCGGTTTCTTGCAGTAGCAGAGGATAGCCGCAAAATTAACCCCTCATACGCTTTTGCCATTAAAAAAATGAATAGGCAAAGCCAGTTTAGACTATTTTATAGACAATATAAATCTAATGACAACACAAAGGCGACTAGCTGAGTGCTTTTGTTCTTAATACCTGTGAAGATAACCGCTTAAAGTAAAGAGAGCCTATAGAAAATCTTACAATTGGATCCAATTGAACTCACAGAGCCACACAGAGCCATCCATCTGCTTCGATTTCATTAACGGCCTTGCGCCGTACACCATTCCCAGTCTCATTCTGTTAAATATCCGCCCCTCACTTAGACCATTCGCGCTCTATTTAACCATCTGCCCACTCTGTTTAACCATCCGCCCCTGTGTTTAACCATCCGCCCCCTCCCTATAATCATCCGCTCCTCTATTTAACTATCCGCCCTCTCTATTTAACCATCCGCCCACTCTGTTTAACCACCCGCCCCTCTATTTAACCACCCGCCCCCTCTATTTACCATCCGCCCCCTCTATTAAACCATCCGCCCCTCTATTAAACTGTCCGCCCCTCTATTTAAACATCCGCCACACGCTATAACAATCCTTCCCTCCCTATAACAATCTGTCCCTCGATTTAAACCATCCACCCCCTTCCTTTAACCATCCGCCCCCTTAATATAACGCTCCGCCCCTTGTCAGTTCCAACAACCACAGACTGAATTCTACAGCGTCAAAAGAAAAGCTATTTGTCAACAAGTGCAACTACAAAAAGGCTTACAATTTCTAATTAATTGTACAGGCAATCCCTAGAAGGCTTAAGATCCCTGGGAAACAAATTTTCTAAATGGCTAGTTAATAACTTCTCAATGCCTGATATTCTAAAAAAAACTCAAAAAAATGCGGAAAAAACCATAATGGAACTCAGATATGGCAAAAAAGCAGTTGCACATTAAAGCTGATCAATTTACTTTAATAAACAAATATCATCAAATATTTGGTAATGCGAAAAAAATTCTTCTCACAAAAATTGGGTTAGAAAATTGTGATAAAAGAAAGCTTTTAAAGCTTGTTTAATAAAGCATTGGTACAGTTATTTAGGGAACAGTGAAATCATTGTAACAAACAATAGGCGCTCAGGAGAAATGTCCGAAAGTTTATAAATTGCTTTTATCAGTGAATTTGACAATTAGGAGAATCTGCATTAGCTGCAGCAAGCAGCCACTGCCACAGAACTGGAATTGGCCATAAACAATATAGCCAACCAAACGGACAGGTTGAACTTCCAAGCTGCACTCCCACAGACTGCCTAAAGGGGGGGGCAGCCTTAGTGATGTTTCAGCGGCCCAGGCTCGATTCCAAGTGCAGTCACACTATTGGCTACCATTAAATGCCTCTCGCCGGTTGTGTGACAATGTCGCTTAAAGTGCGCCAGGGTGCACACAGGCTGAGTGTACTACTGCCACAACGAATGGGAATTCTCTAACATCACTGACAAAGTCAATATTATTATGTAATGCAAAGCAAAGGCTTCTATTTCAGCTCAAGTACACAATAACACGATAAACGCGAAAAACTAGTTTGCATTAATAATTCGACTAAATTTGAAACAACCTGATTGTGGACTGGGTGGCGAAATTAATGACAAATTAATCATGTATAGGATAAGATTATTAATTTTATCGACAGAAATTTCACACAAGTTAAGTATAAAATATGATACTTTACTAAAACAGATAAATCTGTACGTACATTGTAATGGTATACTAGGTGAAAAGTTTGTGAAATGTATACCTTGCTTATTTACTGGCTGTTAACTATTGCGAAATGATAAGCCCTAAGGTTTAAATAACTTAAGAATGAGTGTAGCTTTGGGGTAAGAGGTTGGCGAAGAGCGAGTGTACATTGGGGTAAGAGGTTGGCGAAGAGCGAGTGTACATTGGGGGTAAGAGGTTGGTGAAGAGCGAGTGTACATTGGGGGTAAGAGGTTGGTGAAGAGCGAGTGTACATTGGGGGTAAGAGGTTGGTGAAGAGCGAGTGTTCATTGGGGGTAAGAGGTTGGTGAAGAGCGAGTGTACATTGGGGGTAAGAGGTTGACGAATAGCGAGTGTACATTGGGGGTAAGATGTTGGTGAAGAGCGAGTGTACATTGGGGGTAAGAGGTTGGTGAAGAGCGAGTGTACATTGGGGGTAAGAGGTTGGTGAAGAGCGAGTGTACATTGGGGGTAAGAGGTTGGTGAAGAGCGAGTGTACATTGGGGGTAAGATGTTGGTGAAGAGCGAGTGTACATTGGGGGTAAGAGGTTGACGAAGAGCGAGTGTACATTGGGGGTAAGATGTTGGTGAAGAGCGAGTGTACATTGGGGGTAAGAGGTTGGCGAAGAGCGAGTGTACATTGGGGGTAAGATGTTGGTGAAGAGCGAGTGTACATTGGGGGTAAGAGGTTGGCGAAGAGCGAGTGTACATTGGGGGTAAGAGGTTGACGAATAGCGAGTGTACATTGGGGGTAAGATGTTGGTGAAGAGCGAGTGTACATTGGGGGTAAGAGGTTGACGAATAGCGAGTGTACATTGGGGGTAAGATGTTGGTGAAGAGCGAGTGTACATTGGGGGTAAGAGTTTGATGAATAGGAGCGTACACTGGGGGTTAATGTCTGTGAAGAGCGAGTATACAATAAAGGTTAGGGGTTGGCTAAGAGTGAATGTACATTCGTAGTATAGGTTTGTGAAAGCCATTTCTGAGTGTCCATTGGGTGTGTGTGGATACTGAAACAAAAAGTTCTACTTCTGACGAAATATATTCGTGAATAATTATTTAATTACTAATAAAGAACTTTTGCTTAGTCTATATTCGATAATAAAGCCAATAAATATTTTCTCAATGCCAAGAATTCTAAATATCAATGCCAAGTAAATAATAGTTACCAAGCTAAAAAAACAATATAAATAGTTTCATTCACAGACACAAAAAACAAAAAAGCACGTAGCATTGCTAGTGAAATTGTACTTTGAGAAAAGTTCAACAACCGAGACTTTTCTGTATTATTTACACTAGACATCGGTTGCAAAAAATGACAAAATAAACGGTTTTTTCATACTAAGGTGACTAAAATGGCTAAGCGAATTCGATTTACAAAAAAGCAACAAGGTAAAAAAACTTCACAAGAGATTAGTCTGTACTAAGAGACTCCGGCGGCACGAAGGATTTTAAAACACAATAAAAACTATTTGCAGCAAGCGCAAGCATTTATAACTGATAAAAATAATCGAATTCGGATTTATTGCTCAAATAATTTTTTGATTATACATTAGTAGAAAAGAACCTTTGTGGAAGCCAATGCTATGCAGCTAAGCTGGATGGAAGTAATGAGAGATGATGAGCAAATAAAAAATGGTAAAATACGGAGATAAAAGCAAGCGGTTGAAAGGCGAACAGCTGAAGACTTGATCGCATTTAAACAAACTGTATCAAACTGTTTTTCTTTCTTTCTTAACCAACCAACACGTCTGACTGGGCAGAAGACACTATATAATATAATTGATAAAAACTGCACAAATTATTGAAAGTATCAATTTTAGGTAAAGTTTTGATTTGATTACGCTAAAAAATACTTGATATAATGCAGGCTTTTTTTTGCAAATATTGTACATTATAAATACATTAAATAATACAGTGATCTAATTAATGCGAAAATGTATTGCTTTTAATTTTATTAGCAACGCATATACATGAAGATTGCAATACGTCAGATTTCTGCCAAATCTATCGTAATAAACAATAAACAATATAAACTCTTCAAAGTAAGCCATGTTTTGAAAAGATTGCTCAAGATGAAAACTAGTTGACAAGTACTGCCATGCTTCTGAATATAACAGACAGCTCAAAGACGATTGTATAAATTCGAGAAGGCTTCTCAGACTTTTCGAATATTCTTGTACGGTTTAGAGAGCTTCCCGTAAAATTTTAGAAGATTCTCGTGGATTTAAAGGAGATTCTCGTGAATTGAAGGGAGATTCTCGTGGATTGAAGGGAGATTCTCATGGATTTAAAGGAGATTCTCGTGGATTTAAAGGAGATTCTCGTGGATTGAAGGGAGATTCTCGTGGATTGAAGGGAGACTCTCGTGGATTGAAGGGAGATTCTCGTAGATTGAAGGGAGATTCTCGTGGATTTAGGCGAGATTCTCGTGGATTTAGGCGAGATTCTCGTGGATTGAAGGGAGATTCTCGTGGATTTAGGCGAGATTCTCGTGGATTGAAGGGAGATCCTAGCGGATTGAAGGGAGATTCTCGTGGATTGAAGCGAGATTCTGATAGATTTAAGGGAGATTCTAGTGGGTTGAAGGGAGATTATCGTGGATTGAAGGGAGATTCTCGTGGATTCAAGGGAGACTCTCGTGGATTGAAGGGAGATTCTTGTGGAGTTAAGAGAGATTCTCATGGATTTAAAGGAAGATTCTCGTGGATTTAAGCAAGATTCTGATAGATTTAAGGGATATTCTTATGGATTTAAGGGAAGATTATCGTGGATGTATCGAAACTCTCAGAGAAAAATCCACAAGATCCTAAAACATTGCTGTTAAATGGTTGCGCACAATATAACCGCACACTAACAAACTCAGACACAGTCTGTCAGGTCACTAGCCAAACCACAATTAGCAACCTCCTGTAGCCGCATGAGCATAGCCATCAGTCGGTCATCTGTGGTGTTGGCATCAGACGATGCTGTAATCACCTCGTCGTTGGCTGCAGTAGAATCTTTATTGACAACTTCGGCTGGGATGTCATCAGCAGCTCCGGTGACAACGGCTGGTGCGGAAACCCCTGCGGCTGGAGGTCTACTAGCTTCGTAACCCACATCCTCCGGACGGATGCTGATCAACTCCTCGGCGTCCCCGCTGGCACCCCAGGGCCAGTCAATCTTCAACTTGGCCGCCGGATCTTCCCACGGAGCTCTGGCGCCGCGCAGACGCAGGCCTTCACGGCAAGCTTCGATAACGTAGGGAACTAAGCAGTGATTCCACAGCCGCAGGAACCACTGCTCCGCGCCGCGCCACGAGTCCATGGGGCAGGCGGCGAACTGGCCGGGGCCCAGCGACGCCTCAGCGCCAGCGTGTGTCTCCAACAGGCGATTTAACTTCAACCAGGCGTCCTGCAGCCAGTCAACTATCAGCGACATCTCGGGCAGTCTGGACCCAGCTTCAACTTCGGCAGCAACCAGACGCTGGCGCAGACACCGGCCCAGAAAGCCGCGCACCGGTTCCATATGAGCCGAGCACAGAACCCAGCGAAAATTGCAAGCGCTGTGCAGCTCAAGCTTGGCCGCGTGAAGTCGCTCAGCTTGCCCGCTGCCGCCTTGCGTCATCACGCCAACTATGAAATACGGCGGCGGTTCCTTCGGCGGCAAACAGGCTGACAGGACCTCAGATAGCGAGTCTACCAGGTGCAAATTATCCAGCACAACTGCACCAACGCTGGAATCGTTATTCAAACTGGTGAGAAAAGTTCGAAGATTTCTTTCGCTACGCCGATCGGCGGTGAAAGTGGCCACGCTAGAGGAAGAGCCAGACAGGTGAGCTGCTAAACTACCAGCTAGTCTGGACTTGCCAACACCTGCTGGGCCGCACAGCGCAATACGCCTGTGCTCCTTCAGCAGACCGATATATCTCTGCAGTGTAGGCTTAGGCACCAGAGTCTCCAGTGCCAGGGTCTCCAACTCGCTAGCCAGATGGAGCTGTAGATAAAGTCGAAGCTGGGGATTTCTAGGATCAATATTGGGATCCGAGGAGGCGGCAGAGGCGGCCGACATGCAAGCTACCAGAGGCGGCGGGCAAGAGTGAGATGAAGCGCCACGCCGCCTGAGACCCATGCCGCTGCTGCCGCCATTGCTCCCAAGGATTTCGTAAGCGACAACGCAGTCCGATCCCAAGCCGAGACCCTGGCTAGGATCAACTCTAGTCAAATATTCTTTAAACAGCCGACCGCAACAGGCGTCTAAAGTTTCCCATTTTGTTCTGGGACAGACTGGCAGACAGCCAATTGGCTGCTTGCTGCTCCCAGCCAGCACAGTGAGTCGGAGACTTTCCGCTGAGCTTGGAAATCCATCGATTAGGTCAAATCTGCGGGGGAAATAGGGTGGGTAGTTACTTTGTGAAGCTTACAGTATAATGTGCAACACTGTCAGTGATAAGCACGTCTGACTATCACATTACGGCCCCTGGTTCGACTCCCTGAACGGCTCTAACCCTTAAGGCACATAGAGTGTACAAGTCTAACGATTAGTAAGTCAAAGGGCCATTGTACACCTTGTATGAGCGTGTGTATGAGTGCGTGCCTGCGTACAATATTGTCGCGCTTGCATGTCCTCAGGAGTCAGCGGAAGTATTTCCCCTCATGGAAACTACCGGTCTCTATACTTTAAAATCTTTCTTACCCTTGAGCCCCGTTAACCACTAGGGCGGCATCGCAGCGACCATCCATTGAGCCATCGCCGACAGAGATGGCCGACAAAGCTGCTGTCGAGTCCACGCTCAGCCGTCTGGCGCCACCGCCGAAGCCACCATAAACGTCAGTAACCGACCCGCCAAATCCGTGATCCTCGCTTACAAAATCTGATCTCATCTGTTGTAGCTGCTGTAGGCGACAATTCTCAGCCTTCAAATTGCTAATGTCTGCTCGCATTTTTTCTGTTAGACTGCGCAATTGTTGCAGCTCGGCAGCGGATTGCTGCTTTTGCTGGAGTTCGAGCTCTGTTAGTGCGGGAGGCTCAACAACAGGTGGCTGCTGTTGCTGAGGAGGAGGCTGTGCTTGTGACTGCTGCTGCTGCTGTTGTTGCTGCTTTTTTGAGCTGCGCAAACTTCTCAACCAGCCATGATGCCGTTTACTTTGCGAGCCTTGCTGCTGCGACTCCTTCTGCATCATAAGCTGCATTGGCGCTTCCTCGCGTTTCAGCGCGCCAACAGCGGCCCGGAGACGGGACAGCTCAGTGTCCTTGCGTTCAGCACTGCTAGCCAGATCTCTCAGCTTGGTGGTCACATCCGACAGAGACTGTTCAAAAGCCTCGGCAGCGTCTGTGTTGGCGCAGAGCTGACCAGCCAGACTAGCGATTCTCTGCTGGGCCTGCTCAAGCTCAGCTCGAAGCTTTGCAATCTCCATCGCTTGCCGCTCCTCATTAGCCGTAGTGGCTGACGAAGACACGGCCGAGTAGATTGACAGCGTGGAGCCTCCGATGCCTCCGCCGCCGCCACTACCCGGGTAGAAGCTCCCAGTTGAACAGCTTGACCGCATGGTGGCGTACGGCAGTCGAAGGCTCTGACTAGGTGTTGGAGGAACAGCGGCAGACATTGGCAGAGAGGCGGGGGCTTGACCAGCTGCAGACCGAATGGTGCAGTAGCCACTGGTGCCAGCAGCCAGGCCGGTTTTGCGTCTCTGGTGCTGCTGTAGCAGCTGGTGCTGCTGCTGACGCTGTACAGACTCTGTATCGGAGAAGTAGTACTCTCCACCGCTGCCGCCGCCAGCTGAGCCCTCCTGAAGGAGTTGCTGAAGCCGACTGGATGACGAATGGCTCCATAATCTGCCGATGCTTTACGCAAAGTGAGGCCATACAAGTCTGGAGTGGCCCGGCCCTCTCCTCCAGCGCAGACTGAGCGTTCCAGCTCAGCAACAGCGTCCGACAGTTCGCTGGAACTGATCGACATCTCGTCGGCATTGTTTAAAGCATCATCAAGATCGCTGCAGTCGATGTGCAAGGAATTGCTGTTATCCTCGTCGGAAGCATCGCAAGTTAGAAAACTATTACTACTGCTAGTATTGTTGGAGTTCTTAACAGTAGTAGCGGAGGCAGGGGATGCCGGTGTAACAGATCTGGATGAAGCTGTCTGCCCGATTGTTGGCCTGGACAGCAATCTACGTCCAGTGGACGCTGACGAGGATGCCGCCTGAGAATTAGTCGAAGAAGAAGACTGCGGAGTTGTCGGCGGTTTCTTTGACGCTGTACGGGATTTCGCGGCCGGCGATGCAGATGGCGCTGGAATGCCGCTACTGTTTGCGACAGATTTAGTCGGTTTAGGAAGCTGAGTAGACTGAACAGTTGGCTGCTTCGGTTGCGCAGGAGGCTGCTCAGATCGAGCTCGTTGATGCCGCTGCGGCTGAGGCAGCGAGCTGTGCGCAGAGGCGCCAGGCGAAGGCGTTGCTGCAACCACAGCGGCTGCTGAGCCTCGCCTGCCCTGGGGCTGAGGAATTCCCGACGAAGCGGCTGACTTGCCGCTGCTAGTTGGTATGCCAGACGATGAAGTGCCGGAAGATGCTGTTGAGTGACCGGTAGGCATAGCGTGACGACCGGATGTCAGTCTGGACGGGGCCAAAGGCGGCGCCGGGCTGGTATTTCTGCTACCTGTGTTGCTATGGCAACGCTGCTGCTGCTGCTGCTGCCGAGAACGCAGACCGTATCGAGGAGAAAATGGCAAAGTACCTGCTGTTGCTACTGCTGATGTTGCAGAAGAAAGATCTTGATGATGCGGCTGCTGTGGAGGCTGTGGTATAGCCGAGTGGGAACGATGCTTGCCACCGGCACCGCTGGGTATGGCAGTGGCGCTTGAGCTGCGATGCTCGCGAGTTGATGGCTTCACATATACAATGCCAAACTGATTGTATTGTTGCTGTTTCTGGGCCTGATGACCCTGCGGCGGTTTAAGGCTTCGCTGCATTACTAAATATATCTATTTCAATAGGCAGTCTAAACAGTTGTCTCTGTTGGACGATGAATCTCTTCACCCAGCAGTGCAACTTCCGTCAGAGAATAGCTCAGCGTACGAAGGCTGTTGATTTAATTTCTATCTTTATCTTTGGATTGTTTATTAAAACTAAACACACGGTGCAAAGTAGAACGCCAGTTGGATAAGACATCGGCTTAGTATTAAACGTGATGCCTACCGATTCAATGCGCAGTGCACACTAACAAGTCTAGTTGCCATCAGTCTTCGGAAACGAGCGGACTTATTCAAAATTGATATTCTTAACAGCAAGCAGTCAGGCAGAGATAGACGACTGAAAGTTACAGATTGACAGTGAATTGTTAGGACTAGGAATAACTACAAATTAGATCCTAAGAAAGCGTTGCATTGCAGCTTTTTATTATTTAGCTGCTAATCTACGCTTGACAACCGACCCCACTCGCTGCTTTATAGCTATCCACTAGGCTTGGCTCCCCCCCTTCCCCAACCCAGCTATCTGTGCAGTTTCCGAATTGGTCGGCTTTAAAAAAGCTATTTTTAGCTAAAAGCAAAAGTATGCACGCGTACATATATATAGAAGCGATGCTAAAAATTAAAGCATGACTATGAAGCCAGATTTAAAGGCCAGGGGACTGGCCACGGAGATCTAAAACTACCTGGAGTTATTGCACTTCTTGCTCATATTCAGATAGATTTAGATTCAGATTGCTACTGTTGGTTAACCGGAATTATGAAAACCTCGTTTTATTTTAAAGTAAAAAACGAACTTTTTATGGGCGATTTGGAGGGAAGATTTGTCAATCCAGGTTTTGGATTTAGACCTTCTTGATTTAGGCTAGGAAGGAACGAGAGGCGGCCGCCATTCCACATTCGTTTTATTTTTTTCCTCTCTGATGTCAAGCCCAGTTTGACCGTTCCCTTCTCTCCCGCTATGCACCAAACACTCCACCACTGTCTTACCACTGCTTGGATTGAGGATAACTTCACATCCCCTGTCTCTAAGCATCTAATATATCCCAAAAATGACCAACTGCTAGGGCCGTCATCCTTCAGGCCTTTTTTCTCTAACTCGCTTCTTTCATCTGTCTCTGGCTTGCCAAAGACACACCTGTACTGTGCAGAACTGTTCCCTTATATCTGTGCAAAAATAACCGGGTATCAGTCCGAAATTAGTCACGAACATACTGATTCGCACAGTTTTTTTCATTTAGGAGGAAAAATTGTCTTTTTGTATCATACCTTTTGAACGACTATAAGTAAAGTGTATAACTAAGAGCAAAGTACATTAAACCCCATATCACTACATATCTTTTAAAGTGAAATATCAAAAATCTGCATGTTGACTAACTTACCATAACAGCAAGCATGGAATAAAGTACAACGAAATAGTACATCATTATAATCTAAAAATGATCTGCTGCACACATGTACCTGGTGCTTGGTATGATATAATTTGAAAATAAACAATATACATTTAACATCATGAGCCTATCAGAAAAAAATACTAAAATATATGCATAACCTCTGAACTTGTAACACTGGTTATGCTACTAGGTTTTGATGAAAATACAACTTAGTTTTGTAACTTATCCAAAAGCAAAGGATGAGGTTTAGCTACTCATAAAATATTGTTTAGAAAGTTGTCTATTTTGCCACTTACATTTGGCCTACCACAGTTTACACTGGCCAAATCAGCTGTGTTAGACAGCAATTGCACAGGTAGTGCAAATAACAACTATCAAGTAAACATTAAACATATTAATAGGAAATTAAAATTACAATTGCTTGCATGTAAGCCCTCCACCTCCCTTGTGTGCTCTCTTGCATCAATTCTCTACCCTTTTTTACATGCTGATTGGCTCTGCCATGGCATTCTGGCTAAGGCAATGCATTTGATTTGCACTCCACTCTCTCCCTGTCTGTCTGTCACCTTAGAGTTGTTATTTTTTCATCCTTGCATCTATACCAGGGTATAGCTAACATAACTAACATAAATAAACTAGAACAGTCATAGTAGACATCTAAGCCTATGGCTTGAAAGTGAGTAAGATATCTGAGCAATGATAGCAATGATCCTCAAGTTCAGTAATACCCACATAAATGTGCAAGTTCTTTGGGGTCTGGAGTCGGCATTCTATTACCCAGGCCTGTGCCTTCACCATGACCCTAGTTACTAACTTTCAGTCTATGTGTGCAACATGCCTCAGGATTGGTAAGTAGCAAGACTGGAGTGTTGACCCTCCCTGCTTATACTGAGCATGATGTTAGACCACCTGGTCTGTCTGTTAAAATTGTCTGTCTGTATGTTTGTTAAAATTGGGGCTATTGGAGCAAATCTAAAATATATACATAGCCTTTAAAGTAGACATATAGACACATCTTTGATTTCAAGCAGAAAGCTATATTTATGTCCCTACCTCAAGTATGCTGCACTTATATGGATGACTCTTATCTGCAACTTGAATTGGCAATGTCTGCAGGTAGATAAGAACAATGTCATTTGAACTATTATTGGCAATATATCCATTGCTTTGGAGGTCAACCTCTATTATCATGAGATTTGGCTACTCAATAAAAATAGCATTGTATTATAATCTATGTGTATTATAAAATAGCATTGTATATCTATTTATTGTCAATCTCCCTATGTTGCCTCAAGGACATTGTCTTTACTATATATTGTCAAAATCCACACCTTGGCTCATTAACACAACCTGGCCCAATACACATATGTTGAACTACTCAACAAAGTTGTTGGAGTTCAACTAGACATCAATGAGTACAAAACTAAGCTCCCTAGGAGCATGCACACTCAGCTTGCTTAGCTGAAGCATACATGCCCAACCTCAAAATTTCACCCATCCAGTGCAACTTAGTTTTGTCACAAATATTTTTTCACTATTCTGAATAATGAAGAAACAAAGCAGAGTGTCATTTGGTTTTTGTGCAAGCAAGGGAAATGGCAAGCAGAAATTATTTATGAGGTACAAGCAACATATGGTAAAAGTGAACAATCAAAAATCACAGTTAACAAATGGGTGCAGTGCTTTGAAGATGGCTAGGAGATGGTTTATGGCCTTTTGCAGAGCAGCTAGCCTGCCACCATGGTCAATATGAGCTTGTGTATTATGCTCTAGATGTTGAGTCAAGCCATAGTGCAAGAGTTGTCAACTAGTACTGGCATCTCATCAATGGCTATTCACTTAATCTTGACAGTTGCACTTGGTATATAACATGTCTTTGCTTATTGGGTCCCAAAACTTCTGACTGACTAGCAATAGCAAGAGCAGGTCTAGGTGTGTCAGTAGCTTCTCTAGTCCATATTGTAGTGATCCCAAATTTTTGGGCTAGATTGTGACTAGGGATGAATCTTGGTTCTATTATAGTGAGCCAGGGTCCAAAATGCAGAGCAATGTGTAGAAGAAGGCCAGCCATGAGCCCACACCTATCAAGACCCTAACTGCACCTTTAGCTTAGAAGCAAATGGCCACTATCTTCTAGGACAAGAAGGGCATTCTGCTTATCAAATAGCATCCCTATGGTGCCAAAATCAATAGTGAATAATATATCTAAGTCTTGCAGAAGTTGCATGAAGCCATCAAGGCCCAATGATATGGCAAGCTAAGTTGTGGCATCTTGCTTCAGCATGACAATGTCTGCTACAATCGTGGCTATTTTGGAACTGGGCTTCCAGATGTTGCCACATAAAAGAAGATAAAAGATAAAAAGATAAAAAACATACCTGAGATTGCTAGTAATGCTTTCTACAGACCCTGGCATCAGCCATGGTCAAGGGGTTACCTGCTAATTTCTATGCTGCCAGTATAAAGAAGTTGGCTAAGAGGTGACATAAGTGCATAAGTCTCAAAAGTGCCTGCCCATGTTGAGAAGCAGGAAGAGTAACATTACATTTGTTTAATCCATTAATCTGTTAGACATGTTTGATTGTAGACTTTTCAAACAACACTTGTACATTTGGTTTGAGTACCCTAGCCAATTTAGTCTATTTAACCATGGCCAAAAAGAACATCCTCTAGTTTCTAAGATGTTTTTTTGTCTAAGATATTAGAAAAATATAACTTGCAATAGCACCTCGGCTCTAATAATATAATAATATGAGAAATAAACATTGGGGCAAAGCTCAACTATTTGATTTTCTTTAGGTTTCCTAATTGTATAATCAAAACCCAAGGCCAAGTATTCATTTAGACCAGAGTTCACCATCTTGTCCCCAAATGATTATGCAGAGCTAATCTTGTGTCTGGGCTCTGACTTTTTGGACATTACCTATCTGACAAATGAGTAAGAACAATCTATAGGCCTAATAGTCATATGCTTCAATGTTGTCTTGTCCACTTTGAACAATAAGTCTAATGGATATTATAAATGAGTAAGCTGCCATGTCCATCTGTCTATTCTAATCTATCTGTCTGCCTACCTACCCTAGGTGCTCAGTGAACTACCAGAATAGTACCATAGTAGAGCAATTTTGCCTGCCCTTGAAAGCAAAACCACAGAGTCCATTGGAATGACTAAAAGACTAAGCATTGTGGCTAATGATTTCAAAAAGTTCTGTGTTAATCTTGAATTGCCCCTATAACTCTTTAGAAGAATTTCCCCCAAATTGTAGAATAGCCCCTAGAATTTTTTAGAAGAATAGTAGGGATACTTATATTAGAGATCTTTAATAGAGACTCCTTGCTATCTGTGGAATGCTTGCTATCTAGGAGAAGATATTTGCTATTATGGGATGCTTGCTATTGGGAGATACTTGCTATCTTTAGGATACTTCCTATTCGGAAAAGGTGCTTTTGGTCTTAATGTTTTCTATTTAAGGAGAATGCCTATTGTCTTTGTGAAGGCTTTATTTTATTGTCCTTTTATTTCTTGCATAAAAATAAATTCATAGCAAACATCTTTGTAACAATTTTACTTGAATAAAGTGATTTGCATTTTTTGGAAAATAACAAGGTCTATTTTTAGAGTTTAAACTTATCATATATATATTAAACTATCTAATTTTTTATAGGCCTAAAATTAAAAAAAATGCAACAAAAAGACAATTGCAAACAAATGTATTCTTATAAATTGATTTGCCATGACTATCTAAATATGTATATTGATTTTTTTTCAATTTTCATAGTAGCCAAATTACTAATGAGCCTAAAAAGCAAAGTATCCTCTTTTTACCCTATGTCACCTATGTTATATATCACCTATCAATTTGTTTGCCTTGGTAAGCAGGACCAATCATATATCAGTAAGACT